>JBBPBO010000005.1:65857996-66065454 GCA_037974295.1 Cicer cuneatum
AAAAAAAAAAAACTCATACTATCATTTTAAAAACCTTTAATTAAAAATGACTGAAGTGGAGTTATAAAAAGTTCAACATTATAACTTTTATAAATATAAAAGACGAACTTGATCCATAAAAGATGTTTAACAAATCAATTTGATATTTTCTTGTAACTTAAAAAAAAATCACACCATATATTTTGCCAATATTTTATTATCATTTTTAAAGATTTATAGAATACTACTATGTTACACAATAATTAATTTATTTGATTATTTAACACAGATTAAAAAAAATTGTAAAATAGATAATAGTACTTTTAATAAATTATTTTATCAAATATTAATTTATTTACTATTATCATTAATGTAAAAGGCACATTATAAAAAAATAAATAAATAATGTCACGTTGAAAATTGAAATGGATCATTCATTTTATATTTTTTTATATAACTCAATTATAGTAGGAGGGAGTAGTGCTTGCTTATCAACCAATATTTTATTAGTTTCAATGAAATTGGACTTGGTTTCAATTAAAAAGGTATCTAGTTGAAACTCTGGGTGGAAAGAAACTAGTTTGAAGGAGAGATTCTATAAAGTGGTTAGTCTTAGTAGAGTTTCGTAATCGACAAAATCGATGGACACCTTTAAAATGGGTATACCTTAGGTATTTAAAATTGGTCCGTTCAGTTGAACTGAGAATAGAAATTGTATCTCATAAGACCTATCACAAAACCGATCCAAAAAAAAGACCAATAACTGTGGTTGAACCGATTTTAGGGGTTAGTCCAGTCTTTTTTTTTTTTCTTCATAAAAAATATAAAATGATGTGTTTTGCAAATTTCTTATTTTTGTTTTCTTATATATATATTACTCCCCTAAGAAGAGCACACGAAGACAGAAGAATAATTAAGTATAAATATTTATAGGCTAAATAGTACTTGTGGTCTCTTAATTTAATTTCAGTTATCTTTATCTTTTTTTTCTCGATTTGGTCATTTATTTTAATTTTAAGTGACAATTTGATCTTTTATGTTTTAAAATGTCAACAATGTTATCCTTTTTTTTTTACAAAAATTCAAAAAACTCATCAAAATTTTCAACCAAAATCCATAAAATTATTTATATTCTTCAATATAATACAAATTTCATCAAATTCGAAACTCAAATCTTCAAATAAACTCATATTTTCATTTTTAACAACATCTAATAAAGAACGAAATTTGATGAAATTTTTGTATGAGTTTATTTGAAAATTTGAGTTACGAATTTGATTAAATTTATATTATATTAATGAATATAATTAATTTTATGGGTTTTGGTTGAAACTTTTGATGAGTTTTTTGAATTTTTGTAAAAAAAAAAGATAATATTGTTGACATTTTAAAACATAAAAGATCAAATTGTCACTTAAAATTAAAATAAATGACCAAATCGAGAAAAAAAAAAGATAAAAGACTAAAACGTTAATTGAAATTAAGTTAAGGGACCACGGGTGCTATTTAGCTATATTTATATTATGAGTTTACTATTTTTATTTTGTTTGGTATAAGATATTAAAAATTAATAAAAAAAATATATTACTCATTTTATCCCATAATAATTGTTGCATTTAATTTTATCACATAAATTATAAAAAATGAAAAATGAAAGAAAGTGAATAGAGATTTTACTACCTTATTTTCATTAAATATTAATGTATTTTCTTTATTCTAAATATAAAATAGAGAATAATAATTTAGAAATGATGTACATAATATTAATTATAAAAAACAAAATTTAGAAAGAAAAAAATAGTATTGAAAACTGAAAAAAAGAATCTTTGTAAATATAATTAATACATTTTTTACCTTGATCTAGTATGGTCAAATCATTAAACCTTGAACAAATGACTAGACCACTTCACTATATGATCGGGTTTTATTTACCTTGGTTATACCTATACTTGTTAGTTAGAGTACTAGGTTTGTAAGATAGGTGTTGAGGGTGATGTTATGGTATCTCATTTACGATTCGCAAATGACACGTTGATTGTATAAGAGAAAAGAGTTGGTCAAATATTCATGCTCTAAAAGCCATTTTTCTTTTGTTTGAGTTGGTGGTTGGTCTTAAGATGAATTTTCATAAAAGCACACTTGTGGATGCCAATTCTAATCAGTCTTGGTTGGAAGAAGCAGCGAGAACACTTAATTGTAGAGTGGGCCAGACTTTATTCAATTATTCGGATTTTCCAATTAGAAGAAATCTGAGAACGGTATCATTTTGGAATCCAGTGATTGATCGGATTCGTGCAAAATTATTTGGTTGGAAGAGTCGTAATTTGTCGAGGGAGGTTGCCTAATTCTTTTTCAAGCCGTCTGGTCTATTTTCCGGTTAACTTTTTTTCCGCTTTCAAGGCTCCGACAAGTATGATCTTTAAATCTTTTTTTGCGAGAGGCGCGGGTGAGTAGGCTCATAAAATACAATGGGTTAATGGATTAAACGGGATTTAGCATTTCAACCACAGGAGTCGGGGGGGGGGGGGGGGGGGGAACGTTCTCTTGTTTAATTATGCTTTTTTAGGGAAATAGTGTTTGACGGTGAAGGCGGATAATTTAGATTTGGGGTTTAAGGTTTTTCCACATAACTATGGGTGAAGGTCCGTAGGTAGTGGTATGAGAAGAGGTAAGGAATTTATTTGGTGGAGAGATATATTATCAATTCGAAAAAGGGTGAGAGAGAATCAGGTAGATAGGTTCGATAGAAATCTATTTAGGGAAGTGGGTGATGATCATGATACTATGTTTTGGAAAGATCTTTGAGTGGAAATGGAAGCTCTATGTGTCAAATTTATTCGTATGGTCAACTTGGCCACCGACAAAAATGTGTCAGTGGCCGATTTGTGTTAGAGGCGGATTAAGGGTGAGTGGTAATGGGTGGTTGTGGAGGAGGAATATTTTTATGTGGGAAGAATAATTTTTGACATAATGTATTTTTGTGTTAGAAAAATTTTCATTGCAGGTTACAAGTCAGAAAGTTGGGTGTGGAGTCTAATAAGAGGAAATGGGTATTCAGTAAAAGATCCATACAACCTGCTATTTGAGAGTATTCAGAATGCTTAAGTGTCTCAGGTCGACATTGTGTGGAACAAGGCGGTGCTGTTGAAAGTGTCACTTTTTGCTTGGAGATTTATGATGAATCATATACCAACAAAAGTTAATTTAGTTAGACGTGGAGTTACAAATTTTGAGCCTACTTTATATGTAGGATCTTGTGTGATTGAAGAATCGCTTACTCATTTGTTTTTTGAATGTGTTTTTTTTTTGCGGCTTATGTTATTCAATTTCAAAATGGTTGGGCATTAGTAGCGTATTTCTTTCTTCGCCATTATTACATGCTCAATCTTTTTGTGGGTTCATTCATAGTGTCAAAAGATTAAAGGATAAGCTTGGGTGTTATTTGGCTAGCTTGTATTTGGAGTATTTGAAAAACTCAAAATTGTGTATTATTTGAGAATAGACAATTATGTGATACTATTATGTTAAATCAGATACAATTATGATCGTGGTGGTAGTTGCGGAAAAAATAGCGCGATTTTCAATATAAATTTAGTCAATGGTGTATAGTTCCTCGTAGGTGTTTAAGAGTAAGAGAGTAATTGGTGAGGTTTTCATTATCAGGGTCGATCCAAGGGAGAGGCCCATAAAGCCCTTGCTTTATGCCTCACCAAAATATATTTTTTTACTTTAATTTTTATATGGTCTAGAGACCCAATAAAAATATACTATAAGAACTCCTTATCCTCCAACAACTATTGAGTGAAACTTTTCTACCATAGAGATAAAATAATTATTTTTTTACTTTGATTCTACTTCGTAGTTCATTGCTTTGATTTTATTTTTCGTTTTGAATTTTCCTTGTGCGATCCGCTCTTGTCACTAACCATAATATATTCAGCTATGTGTTTCTAATTTATTCGTCTCTTTTTTATGTGTTAATATATTTTTTTAATTCAGATGACATATAAGTAAGTACTTATATTCTAGTTTATTAGTCATTTTCCCTTTGTTTCAAATGTTACAGGATCAACAATTTCTATTTGGTGGGAGCAAAAACTAGAAGAAATTTTTATTTTAAATAGTATTTTGCCGATCAAGTTCTATTGTTCTAACATTTATCCTTAATCTTGTTGAATTTGTGTTGCTTCTATTTTTATAGTTATAAATGTCAACTCGAAAATATGAATCAGACAATTCAAACTTAAAAAATAAAGAGTTTAAACTTTTATTGAATCGCAAAAGGGGCTATAGATAAATTTATCAAAACAACCAAAAACACTAAAATTGAAAATATGTATTGGTAGAAGAAGGTCCGGTTAAACTAAACTTATTGATATAGATTTTCCTAAAAATAAATTTTCAAGACACTTTTCTTCATCACTTTACATTAAAAAATTGTCCAACGATAAACATGTTGGTTTATTTTGAAGACTTAAATAAACCATTTTGTTTTTGTTGCAAATTATTTAATACTCTTCTTGGTATAAGTAAATTGGTTAATGAAGGTAGTAGAGATTGGAGAAATATTATTTATAATTTGAGAAATCATGAGACAAGTAGTAAGCACATTGCTAACATGAAAAATATTAGTTATAAATTGAGAAATCATGAGACAAGTAGTGAACATAATGCTAACATAACATATATACACATTGTTTTCTTCTTCAACTAAAAGATGGAAAATTCTAAATGAGTTCTTGATGTTAATGTAGAATGATTGAAAAGTCTTTTTTCTTTTTTTTAAAGAATATAGAGAAAATGGATTTAAAAATGTCATGATTTCCGCCAACGAAATTTCTATAGTTATTAAATAAAATATTAATAATTTATTTATTAACTTTGAAAAGACCTCTTCTAATAGTTTTCCTTTATGTTTCATAACGTTGGACCAACTCTGTTTATTGTTATAGTTCTTTGAAGTATGTTAGAAGAGTCTTGTATGTGAGGTATTGTCTTAAAGTTGGTTCTATAATTTTGTATTAATACATCTTGTGCTTCAAATGTTTTTAATAATATAATATTTTGTCTTTACAAAAATAAGGTTTAATTGTAGTTTTCGTCTATCTATTTTTACCAATTCACGAAATTAGTCTCTCTATTTTAAAAATCGACAATTTAGTCATTCTTTCAGATTTCTTATCTAAAAAAATGACAATTTGACGTATTTTAAATAACGTGAGATACAATTTCATAACATAGAACCATCTAGAAACATTAACTATTCATATGTTATTAATTAAATTATAAATATGAAAAATTTCTGAAATTAAAAGTTAAGTTCTTAAGGTGTTTTATTCTGAATTTATAGGTGTTAATCATTCTAAATCATCATATCATATGACACGTTATTTAAAGCATGTCACGTTGATACTTTTTAGTTAAAAAAATTAAATAAATAAACTAAAATTGTCAATTTTTAAATCAAATGAATAAATTTCATAAATTAATAAAAATAAAATAACTAAAACTGTAAAAAAAAAAAAATCCTAAACACCTGTAATGCTTAATATGAGTATGAGTCATGAGCCCTCAATAAGTAAATTAAATAATGCTATTTAAGACACATTTAATGTTTCTATCTACGCGAGGTGTGAAGTCATGTGCCACCTTTCATATAAGACTTAGCAATCTATCAGGAGTACTCATGAGCAGCACGTGCTGAATATATTATGATGGCCTTATTATGATGTAAATAAATTGTTAAATTTTAATTTCAAAACATACAGTAATTTTAAATTTATAGTTAAGAAAGGTCTACTAAGTCATTGAAATATTTGCATATTTCTTTTCAAAAGATAACTCTTCCGTATCTAAATGTAAAACAATCTTCATAAATTTCTTTGTTTTTTTATAAATTTTTTTTTGTATTTTCATCTGTATAATTATTTTTTATTTATATATTCTTAATTAATTTATATTTTCTTCTGCAACCAAAGAAAAAAACAATAAACACTATTTCCTATATTCCCTAACAATTATCGCATTTGTAAAAAAAAATGTCTCAAAATAATTGAAGTTTTTGGTTTTTAGTGCAGCTTTAATTTTTTTACTAATTTTACTCTTTAATTAATATTATATGTATCACTCTCAATTTAATATCTTTTCACTTTGCATTTATGATAATTGAAATTAACCAATGGTTATAATTTTGTAAAATTATTCTTCTATCTCTTTCATTTATCGTACTTTCTAAATCTATATGAAATGGTCAAGTGCGAAAATTATTTTGAGACCGAGGGAGTATAATACTAACTAACGTAGTTGAGCTCATTGAAGTAACAATGTCGATTTACAAGAAATGGGAGTTTGAATTGTAAATTCGCCCTTTTAAAATTTCTATTAAAAACTTAAGAAAATAACTCAAGATTGATCTTGGTTGTGAAAACAGAAAACGGATAGCATTCTTGGTTTTAATCAGAAAACAAAGAGCGTTCTTGGTTAGTTAAAATCAACAATCCAGTTTATCTATTTAACTTGATAATTAAAAGACTGAAAGTAAATAGAGATAAGGAAAGAGATATCACACAAAGATATATCTCAGTTCACCCAACTCGGGCTACGTCCAGTCCTCACAACAGTGAGATTTTCCACTAAGTGTTCAAAACAAAGAACCTTCTTGGTTTTACAGCACCTAGCTCAGATCAACCTTGATCTGTTACAAACTTTAATCATTTCCACCCAAAAAGAGATTAATTAGGTCACCTACCAACCTTGATAAGATTTCTTACAATCTACCCAAACTATGCTAAACTCTTTTAGTTTGAGTTTTACAATAATGATGAGATTGTTTCATAGAATCTAAGATGTCTCAACTCATGTTTGAGATTAGATTCTTTACAAGAGATTCAGTAGAATGATTCTGATATGAAGAAGAAAAATAGAATTGAATCTTTTGTTTATGATTGAGAAGCTTTTAAGTATGTAAGTGTATGTATATCATGTATTGCTTTGAACTTGAAGCTCTAATTTTTCCTTGAGCTTGATCTTCCTTTTTTATAGGCTTTAGGACATTTAATGATGGTCAAATAGAGTTGTTGGTAGTGCTCTGCCAGTCTTGACCAAAGACCAAATTATATGATTAAAAATATTTCAGCCTTTAAACAATTTGAATTCTGTTTGACTAAACTGTTTTCTTCGTTCTTGATCAAATTTTTCTTTAGTTTAATGATCCTTTATACTTCAGATATATTTGTTGATGCCATTGGCTTGATCTGGAGTTTTGATTCTGTCAAAACGGCTTGGAGATTGATGATTAATTGTTGCAGAATGTTTATTGAAAATTCTAGAGATTGATGATCAATCTGGAGATTTTAGTCTTGAACATTCTGGAGATTGATAATCAATCTAAAGGTTTAGCTTCATCATTCTAGATGTTTTCCTGATCAATCTGGATGTCTTGTATATTTCAAGATCGTTCAACATTATTGGCAGTCAAGCTGGAGAAGGTTCATACTTGTTTGGACTTGCTTGATTCATAAACTTTTCCCTTTGTGATTCGAATGGTTTCTTTGACTAGAATGGTCATATTTGTTCCTGGTTAAGTACTGATAATATAAGTGTTTTGATTCGCGCAAAACAGGCTGGAGAATGATGTACTTATGCTGGAAAATGATTGTCAATATGCTGGAGAATGATGTTATCATTCTAAGACTTATGTCAACATGCTGGAGAATGATGTTAGACATGCTGGAGATTAATGTTAACATGCTGGAGATTGATTGTTAACATGTTGGTGATTGATGTTAAGATGTAGGGGATTAATGTTAACATGCTGGAGATTGACTGTTAACACACTGGAGAGTGATGTTAACATGCTGGAAATTGATGTTAACATGCTGGAGAATGATTGATCATTCTAGAGATTGATGATCATTCTGGACATTCTGGAGACTGATCTGATCATTCTGGAGATTGATCTGATCATTCTTGACATTCTGGAGACTGATCTGATCATTCTGGAGACTAATTAGTCTTGCTTAAACTTACTTGATCCATCATATTTCATAGTTTTTCTACTTTGTATTTTGAATTGATTCTTTGCTAAGAAGAATCCTTTATATTCCTTGGATAGTATAGATCACATGATTGTGAAATCCAAGTGCAATGATTGTGAAATCCAGGAGCAATTTGTTCTTCAACAGATGAGATCATTTGTTCTTGAAATTTCAGAACTGTGGAGAACGTTCTCCGTTTTCCAGACTTCTATCAAGAACGTTCTCCGTTCTGTTTTTGTAATTTTTATTTCTTTCAAATAATCTTGCTTTTGATTTGTAACATAGTTTGATCATTGATTTGTTATATAAATGTATTTGATCATCTTTCTTCATGAAGATGTTATCTTTAAGATGTAATAATCATTCTATTGAATGATTGATATATGATACATTTCTTTTGAGATTATTTCATTATTGAGTGGATACTTGTGCACTTTGATGAAGTGAATGAATTCTTGTTTGTTCACTTATGCAATTCATGTTCCTTAAAGAAAATTTAAGTGAAATCATTAGTAGACCACCATTCATAAAACTTAATAATTTATTTCATAAGATTTGTTGTCATTAAAACATGTATCAAAAAGATTTTTTCTTCAACACTCATGTGTTGCACAGGATAGAAAAACAATTATTTACATGTAAATTATAAAGTTAAAATATTCAAATAAAACGATATAATAGAAATTCAATTTTGTTTTTATAAATTATATATATATATATATATTAAAATAAAAATTATTATTAAATTGAATCAATAAAAATATACAATACAAATAACATTAAAAAATTAAATTATTATTATTATATACATTATCGTTAATGATTGAAAAAATATATTGTGTGTATTAATTGATAATTTAAATAATAATTATTCATAAAAAAACAACACTACAAACTTAATAATTAAAAGTTAAAATTTCATTTATAATATATAAATATGTCATAAAATATTTGATTCAATTACAATTGGTCGGTTGAATCCTAATAAAATAAATGATTTATGTTTTGAAACCAAAAAATGGTTTAGGATAATATATGATTTGAACATCAGTCAGAAACGGCAAAACATTATCGTCTAGTATTGCTTTTACCGGTGTTTAATTGAAAATTAATTGTTTGACTAAAATTATTTATATATTTCATTTTTGTTTTAATTTATTTCAATTCTTGTAATTAATTTAGTAAAATATCATTTAATATAAAATTAGTGTGAGAGTAGAATTACCAAAAAGGTTCACATGTAGCATGTAGAATGTTTGAAAATGGTCCAAAATAATCTATACAGATATTAATTAATACTCTCTTCAAAAGTAAACATATAATATTCATTGTCAAAAAACTTAATACTCCGTAATTTTGTTCGTTTGATCCTATATTTAGGACGGAGGTTATAATAACAAACCTTATAGTTTTTTTTATGTTGGTTAAGAATTTTTTTTTTTTTACAAATGCTAAAGAAATCTTATACTATGTAGTTTTCTGACATAACGGTATACATACTATGTAGTTAGGTAGCAAAAAAAAACATATAGAATGAATCTAAACTAGAAGTAATAACATTTGAATGTTTTCTACCAATTACGGTGCATAATAAATGATCATTTAGTAGCCGCTATAACATTGGTGAATGTCT
Source organism: Cicer cuneatum (assembly GCA_037974295.1). Classification (NCBI taxonomy): domain Eukaryota; kingdom Viridiplantae; phylum Streptophyta; class Magnoliopsida; order Fabales; family Fabaceae; genus Cicer; species Cicer cuneatum. The sequence continues at coordinate 65,867,645 of JBBPBO010000005.1, forward strand.
GCCAAGAGTAGCAAGTAATATAACTAATGAGGCCAAACTAATGATAAAAAATTTGCAAGTGAATATGACTCCATGCATCTGGTGGATCATAGCACACTTTAATCACCGCCAATGTTCACTCAATTCTGTAGAGCTAGAATTACTATATAATGCATTCACTCCCTTGTGGATTCAACACACAATTCACAAACTAAAAGATATAACTAGCAAATTATAACATCCTCCTTTTAGTTGTCATCTGAAAAATGGCTCATAGAGCTAATTACTCTTTCTTTGCACTTCTTCTCATCTTCAATATCCTCCTTGTCACAACATTGCAAGCAGTTGCTGGACGCAGCATTGCTAAGAACTCCAACAACCAGGAATTTGAAGATGCTAAGTTTTATTGGCTCAAGAAGCATATTGCTAAAAAGCATATTCCAGGCATTGGACATCTTGGATTTCCACCAAAGTTTGGACTTAAACCTAGCCCATTTGTTGGTGGCACTGGAGGATCGGGATTAGGTTCAGGATCGGGATCAGGATCAACAGGTCGTAGTTATATTCCTGGTGGCGATGACACATTTGTTCCAAACCCTGGCTTTGAGGTTCCAATTCCTGGCAGTGGTGGTGCCGGCGGTATAGTTCCACCAGCAGTTCGTCCATGAGTTCACTCATGCATGACTGCAATAGCTAGACCTATTTTGTGGGTTTGTGGGCTTTGTGATGGTTATTAAGATCTTTTTTACTGCTTTCTAGCTGTTAAAATAAGTGTGCTACTACTAGATAGTACACACACAAGTAGCTTGTTTAATGTTTTCTATCTGATTTTATTTTTGATAATGTTATTTGAGTTTAATTGTTCTTCAAAGTAGTTACTGATTGTGAGTCCTTAAAAAGTAATTCAATGATTAGTAATTGTTCTACATTGTCTTTCAAATTGATCTTATACAATCCAGCTTTATGGTGGAGCCTACCGTAGCCATTAGATTAAAAGACAAATGTTTTTCTCTCATAATCTAACAGTCTACAATCAGCTCGGGTTTATTGATTTACTCTCAAATGATTGTGTCTATAAAAGCAGGAATAAAGGTTACTATAAAACACAACGATGTACTATATTTATTTTTATGGGGCCAATCAACACATGGTCAAATAATTAATATGAATAATGATAATTTTATCTAACTAATTAATGGAGACTTTGCATCTAAGTAATGAATCACACTAACAAAATGTTAACATCGACAATGACACAATTTGTTATCAAGGACATAGAGATTCCTTGACGTGGAAAGCATATCACAGACTCACCCTTCAATTTCACACTTTGAATCAAACAACTGATAGAGGACAACAAATTCTTCAATTTTCCTCAACATTTCACATCATGCTTTCTAGAACACCACATTACACAATCAGTTAGTTTAAAAAAAAAAACAAAAAAAAACAATCACCTTTTTCACAACACTTTTTTTAAGAAATTTTGATTTTTAACAACATAGAATATAAAATAAGTGAATCTAAAAATATCAGCATTTCAAAATGACAGCTTTTCCCTTAACAAAAAATTAAGTTCAATTACTCTGCCGTCACCATCAATTTGAATCTCTGCAATCAATCTTTATACTTTGCTATGAATTTTAGCTGTAATACATAGGTAGTTAATCCCAATGTTTTCCGGCAAGATCCCGCTGTCCCGGTGCGGTGCCTAACCGCGACAGCGTGGTCCGTGACAACGTAAAACAAGATGTTGCCGAGATCCGGGCCAGATTCCGCTATCCTGGCGTAGTTAATCCCAACGTTTCCCAACGAGATTCCGCTATTATTTCTTCCTTCTCTATTTTGTTGTTTCAACTTTCACATAAGAAGAATATGCTAATGAAGATGATACTTATCTTTGATTCCTATGCTAGACATGCATTTGAGTTGTAATTAATATTTAGTTATTTTATTACTCTGTTAAACACTTCAATATGCATCATCTTTATTTATTTAGTTTTTGTTGGTATTTCAATGTATGTTTTGATTAAGAGTAAGTCTTGTGGATTTTTATTACTAATTATAAATGTTTCGGAGTTTGAGTCATTTGTTAATTTTGCATTAAATATAGATTTATATAGTATTATTCATGTAATTTGTCCAAAAAATAACAGTTATCCCGCCTATCCCAGAACGCGCTATCCCACTTTTGAGATTGGCCGCGACGCACCGCTATTGGGATTAACTAGTGTAATACATCTTTATCTTGTAATACATCTTTAATCACACAAAAGAAATGCATGTTTACATATTTTTATTGGACCTGAATAAAAATTGAAATGTCACGTCAAAATGAAATATTCACAAAAATTTGGTATTCTAGAACAGAAATTTCTCAACACATAACAGAGATATATTGGGGAGGCGACATTTCAATACCTTAAGAGGTACATATATGATATATCTCTAAACAGAATTACATAATTTTACAATAATTAATATCGTAACTATGTAAAAATTAATTTAAACATATGTAAAAAAAATCCTCCATATTCAAGTATTGCTTAATAGGATCTCAATGAAACTGAGAAATACCAAAAACTCTTAGTTTGGAATTAGATCTCCATAAGATGTCAGACAGAATATCCTGTGACAATAAAAAAAGTTGAGGAAGAAGTATTGGAACTCCCAAAAACAAAACTACTAACAATACATTTATAAGAACATGGAAGTAAAAAATCAACAAAATAAAATCAATAAAAGTATACATAATGACAATCATTGATTGAATGAAGCATAACTTCCGAAAGAGATAGCCAAACTTTCCTTAACCAAGAGCAATAAAACTGATTTATGATTGCTGAAAATTTTCTGGTGGAGATATAAGGTTGACTTAGTGGTTGGATAAAGAGTTAGTGATTGGGGTCGAGGATTCGTTCTCCTCCTCAGACATTAATTCTAACAATACTAACTAACATTTATCTTTGATAAAAATAAAATAAAATAAATCTCCCTGTTAGAGGCAGGCACTACCAAACATCCTACAAAAAATTCATGTGTTACAATTATGTTGGGTAGAAGTATAAGATTGAAAAGGAAAATGACATTCCTTATTTTTGGGTAAACCAAAGGTATCACTATTCACTATGCTCAACTACAACAATTAATCTATTGAGGCAACTGAAATCCATGTAAGAGTTGACCTCTCTCAACATATGTTTTTCTATATACATTAACCAAATGGTTAAAGAACTCAAACATCTATCACTTCTGTTAAACTATGTTGATAAAATAACATTAATTTACCATGATGAATGAATATACATGTATTGGACACATCACCCACTTAGCTAAGAAATTACTGTCCCATATTAGTCTGAAAATGTGTTGTTAAGTGGGTTCAATTCTCACCTTACAAAGTAGTTTTGTAGGTTTGAATTAGATTCAATCCAAATTCTAATAATTACACTTTTATTATTTTCTAGTAATTTGTTTGAATTGTGTGTCATTCAATTTATCAAAGGAGTTATCATCCTCTACTTGTTTAATTTTATAGAGCACATCCAATTCAATAAAAAAACAATTACAATTTTTACAATTCCAATAAATAAAATTAAATCCGAGATACAACAATGCTATAAGGGATCTAATATAAGCAAATACTATAGCTTGATCTAATCTAAGCAATACTATATCAAAAGCTATTAAACATAACATCTATAGCATCTAAGTAATTTGAAAATTTCAATTTTGATACCTGATTTGCGTGATAAGAGAATTCAAATGCCAACCATTTTGAGGATAATGAAGAGGAGGAAACAGAGGAAAATTAAAAGGAAAAGGTAATCAATGAATACAAAGAGTTTGGTAGAACCATGATTCCTCTTTTTCTTGGTTTTGGCCTCCAATTCGTCCATTTCTTCGAGCTTCGCCATTGATTTGAATCGAAGCCAGAGTCGTGTGTTTGAGTTAGAGAGAGAGCGAAAAGTGATTCGTTAAAATTAAACTTCTGAGAAAGTATTTGATAATTTAGGCTTTAAAGACCCAATATGTTGATGTTTAGATGGATTTGTTTATTTGGGTGAGGTTGTGTCGTATATTTCCAAAAAAAGTTATTTTTTTATTATTGTTTGAATCCTGTTTGTTTTAAGTTTTTGAAAAATTATTTTTTTGACTAAAAATTAAAAGGTTATCTACTCAAAAATAAAATGACACAAAATTGAAAAATACGAAATTTAATTTACTGATAATGTAATTACTCTTACTCTTTTTCAAAAATTTGAAATTACTCTTAATTGTGTTTTCTCTTTTACGCATTCAACTTCTCCTATCGCCGTTTTCCTCTTTTCATATGTTGTTTTTTTTGCGTCTTTGTCTTCCATGCGACTTTGATCTACGTTTTCGTCATTTTTTATATTGTATGAGAATTTGATGAGTACTTTAGGATTTAAATTTCGTCTAAGAAATTGATTAATACAATAATAATAAATTTTGAAGTGTCAATTAGGATTTAAAATATTTCATATATTCTGATATTATTTAATTTCACAGAATTTGAATTAATTTTGGTTTTCAAATATTGACACTAAGAAATATTCTATTAAATACTAATCCACTATGATAATCAAACTAAATGCATTATGAGAGTCTGTGATACTTATTATATTTACTCTAAAGAGTTGAAAATTTAGCTGATGATAGGTTATGTATGAATTGAACTTTTTACTGACTTAAATATCAATTAGAATGACAATTAGAAACAGATGCGAAAAAAGAAGTAAACAGATATCAATTAGATTAAGTTTAAATGGTTAAAATCAATGATATTTGTGTGAATGAATATAAAAGTAAAATTGTCATATGACTTATCATTTTGGGGAAACTTTTATATATAAATATGAATGTATGAAAATATTTAATTTTATAAAAAAATATTTATATTAAATATTGTGGTGTATGTGTATGACTGTAAACTTAGTTCTATAATAAGTGTATTTTATGACTAGAATTGTGGTTGTTGTGTTTCCCAAATATATATTTGAGTCTTGACATGAGTAGAGCATCATGTAGATTAATATGTGTATATAAAATTTATTTTTCTAATTTTTTTAATTATTAAAATTTCACTTTTTTTTATTAAGGGTCCAATTTTTAAGATTAAAACATGGCCTCAAAAATCTATTACTTGCATATTTTTGTGATGATTTATTTATATGTTTATTTATTAGGAGGATCCAAAAATTATGAAATAAAGGACATAAATTCATTGATTTGTTTGGGATAAAAAGGAGAGGTAGAGAGACATGAGATAATAGAGAGTAAAGGAGATATTAGATAGAGACCGAAGGGAGAGAGGGATGGAGATAGAGATGCGTAAGCGAGTAGAGAGCCATAGGTGTATTTAGTTTTTTCAAACAAACATGTTTTCTTGAAAATAATTTTTATGTCCTTTATGGTAATTTTGTAGTTTAAAAAACTCACTTTTACAAAATTGTATTAAACAACAGATTAAAAATCATTTTTATAATAGTAAACAAATGGGAGTTAAAAAAATCATTTTTAAAAAAATCTCTAAAAAATAATCTCTAAATTATTTAAAACAAAAAGCATTTTTATTTAAGCTCAAACAAACACACCCTTTATAACTCATATGTTACATATTCTAAAAGATGTAATTTTGGTATCGTATTCAATTAGAATTAGAAAGATTTTTAAAAGATTTTTTGTGATTAAATTTTTTTAAGGTATTTAATAAAATTTTAATTTAATTAAAATAAATTTTGAAATGTTTAATTAGAATTTTTTCAAATTTTTAAACAAACTTTAGAAATTTAGTGGCATTTAATTAAGATTTTTTACCAAAATTTTGGGTATTAAAAAAATTTCAAATTTTAATGGATTGTTCTCTCTCTCCCTCCCTCTCTCTTTTCATATTTTCTCTTATTCCAACTTAAATTGAACTTTTAGTCTTTTTTGTCCACTATAAAGTTCGAACTCATCTTTCACATACTCAAAGAAAGAAATTTAAAGAATACACAAAAGCATCATCTTACCATCATTCACAAATTAATAGGTGTATGAATATGTTTGCTAGTGTTTGATGTTGCTACAATATGTTCAAATTGATAGACAACATGTATAACTTCGAGGTCGTTAACTTTGTGAAAATATTTTTTGTTTTATTTCTTAAAATTTGTATTAAGTTTACTCGTTTATAATATAAGGAGATAATAGTTTTTTAAAGTGAACAATTGTCTACTTTTATAGAAACAATTAAATGGTCAAAAAATTATTTTCATTATTTTTGCAAAAATGAATACTCATTGAATACACATTTTTAGAAAACGAAATTTGGAAATGATTTTACAAAAGTAAATCACCCTTAATTTTTCTAATCTATTGTGGTTTTGGATTTTTCTAATCTATTGTGGTTTTGGATTTTTCTTACGGAAATTGTGGTTGTAGATTGTTTTGAAATTTTCAATGCATATGTGAACATTACCATCAATGAATATTTTTTACTCATATTTTATGTTGAATTTGTCTATATTTGATAGTCGATAAATATATTCCTCCGATCCTTTTTATAAGAGATAATTGATTTATAATTTAGTCAATAAAAATTAATGTATTTACTACATAATATGAATTTAAGATGAATTATTAAATATCACAATTTCTTCTTTTTAGTTTTACAAAATAAATATCACGATTTCTTGCTATGTTAAATAGACAATAAAAATGTAACAAAATAACAAATTATGTAATTGTATGAACATTTAAAATATAATTGGTGGTAATTTTTGGGAACCATGTGATATTTTGTACTCTAATTTTTACTTGAAAAAAATATAAATGTCCAAACATCTACAATATATACAAAATAAATACAAAAAAAATCTCAACAAAGAACTAAAGATTAGCATGGTGACATCTTTTTTCTCCTTCGGTACGTCTAAGCACTATGCACCTCTCCTACAACCCCTCTACAATTTTCCAAGTTGAGATCATCCACTATATCTTGCATTTAACAAACATGCAAGCAACATGTTCCACACCCTTGTGAACCTTCCTTACCAAATTAGGTTAATTTGCTTTGAATGTAACATCTCTATTTTCTAAGCATGGTTAAAGTCTAATGATCTGTAATTATATGATGAATTGTTAACATAGAAGCGGGGTTTAAGATGTGGTTATAATTAGGGTTTGTTGGATTAAAAGAAGAAGAAATTTTGTGTGTTTTCCTTTACACATTTTCAAGTAATATTCTACGCATTTGTGTGGACATTTTCTAACCGAGATCAGTCTAAGCCACATACTAGTCTCTAAATACTATATTTTAATTGACTTGCACACTATTGCTTGGAAAGTGGCACACAATTGTGTAATACCCTCTCTAAGGATCAAATTTTGATTGGTGACCAAACAATGTGAAGCATGATGATTATTAATTTGCATAACTGTAGCGGGCCAAACCATAGCATGGAGGAGGCAACGTCAAAGCATGGGCACAAATTGTGTTGCAATCAAAACACAATAGTGTGCTAGGCAGGTATGAAAATGTTTCCTTTTCACTTCAGCCCATTTCCACAAACTTTACTATCATTTCTTCTCCTTCCCTTAATTGTATTTATTTATAAAGGTAATTGATCACCAGCGAATAGCTAACTATTTGTGCTAACATTCTTATTAGTTGGATTTGTCGGGTTTGCAAGTTTGAAAAATGAAAAATAATTTTTATCAACTTGGTTTGAGTTACATCAAGGTTAACTCAGATGAGGCTGCAAATGGCTCTTCTAGGTGGTACAATTTTTTGAGATCACTGTTGAAGTAAAATCCCTTATGAAGTTTAAATGATAACAAACCTTAATGATTAAGAGATTTTGATACATCTTGTTATCTAATGTGTGTTTTTAAGTGACTTCATTAAGACAGAAAAATCATACAAGATTAAGTAGAAAAGAACAAAGTGAAATTCAAGAAACACTCTCATAATTGACTTCAAAATGTTCAGCACTAAAAGATCATAATGTTCTGCCTTGAACATAAGACAACACATTCACACTTAAAGAAATAAATTCAACAAACAAAGGTCATGTTCCTACAAGAAGAATCTCAAAAAGACTCTCACAAGATCATTTGAGTCAAAGAAGGATATTCACTTTGATAAGCTATAGAATTCATATGATATGATAAATAAATTATCAAAAGAATAAATTAGACCTGAATTCAAGAAGATCACAACAGTTCAACTTGAATAAAATGAAATGACAACTTTAAGAACATAGGTTGCAAGATAAAAAGATTTATATGAAAAAGTACAAAAGTGAAATAAAAGTTGATAACGACATTGTACTTGCACTATTCACTAAAGAGATGAACTATTAGTTTGGAAAGATATGTAATTGACACACTTTTTTTTCTCTCTCTCATGCATTAAACAAAAACAACTCAACAAACATTCTGAAGTCAACTTAAAGCTCATGAATCCTCAAGATCTTAATCTTTATAGGTTGTCACAAATTGTACTTGTACCCAACAAACACATGAATAGTCATGTAAACTTATTGAAGCTCACTCACATGTTATATATATAGAAGGGCTCAAAACTTGAGGATTTAATGACTTACATTAAGATATAACTCACTTATCACAAAAGGGTAGAAGATTGATTAAAAGCTCATCAAACATACTCATAGACCATCAAAATTTAAGGTATACACGAGTGTGAAGATCTGCTTCATCCAAGTCAAGTTGTGCGAACTTGATACAAAATACGAATTCTATTTATTAACTTTCTACGACCATCTTTTAGAGTGTAAGAGAGACTCAAAATTTAGTTGTGATTGTTGATTAGTCAAGAGTGACTAGGAAGATTGTAATTTGTTGGAACCAAGTTGGTTTTATACTTAGAATTTTGACGTTAACAACAGTATTTTATGAGAATAATATAATTGACTTCACAGAGTATGAAAGAAGATTTGTACTTTTGAAGACAATCTAAAATAAGATTTGATTCAAATTTATAATTGAAGAAAATATTTGACCAAGTTGAAAAGAAGATATGGTCAAGATTTGTATCTTCATTGTTGACCAAGCTAGGAATGAAGATACAATTCAGAATTAAACAAGGACTAAATTGAAGCCCTAATTTTATCTATAAATAGATCCTCAAGGTTGAAGAAGAAGATCATCAAAAAATCATAAAAGAGAATAAGAACTCAAGTTCAAAAATTCCAAATTCATCTTAGAGTTCAAAGATAGAAACACTTGTTCGAATGAGAAATATTTTCTAAGTGTTTTCCTTAGAGTATGATAGTCATTGTTATAATCAGCTTGTTAGAAGCAACTACTCAAGTTTCAAACTTTTATTTCTCAACCCGATAGTGGTGTTAGTGTGCCTTCAACAATCTGAGGTTATTATATTGTGTAGAGAAGACTTGGCTGGTAAAGTCAAGGTATGTGTATTCCTCAAAAGTATGGGGTTTTCAAGCTGTTTGAGAAGACTGACTTGGAAGGTCATGTGCTTTGTAATTCAAGTTGTTGAATTAATGGATTAAATCCTTCTAAGTGAATGGATTGGATGTAGCTAAGTTAGTGGTGAACTAAGATAAATTACTTGTGTCTCTTTATTCTTGTACTCCTTAGTTTTGTTATTTCTTCTACTCGAAGCAAATCATCAAGTCTGAACCAGTTTAATCAAATAATAAAAAAGTTATCAACTTAGTCAAACACAATTCAACTCCACTTCTCGTATTTGCACATTCATAAACCTACTAAGGTTAAGAAACTATAGTAGAGAAATATCATATTGACAGGATTGTATTATTGTAGAAATTGAGAAGTTATCTCAAGTATTTTAGTGAAAAACTCACCAAGAGTGAGAACTGGACGTAGCGCAAGTTTGAGTGAACTAGTATAAATTATGACTAACATACTAATCATTCAAAACATTCTAAAGTAGTTATTCTCTTAATACTTCAATTCAACATACTTGAAAATCAATTTTAAAATACAGGATATGACTTAAAAAGGGTCACAATTTAAATCTTCTTATTTGTGACATTGAATTCTACTTCAATAACTCGAGAGCTATCTTTGATTTCTTTTCTTCTTACTTGGTATTTATGACTTTCTTTTATGTTGAGTTACTTTATGTAATGCTTGCGATCAAATTAGATTTTAATAAAGGTTGACATAATTGCCAAAAAAGATTCCATTCTAGTTTGGCAATTTCCCTAAATTAAATTAAGAAACTATATCACTAAATACATGCATATATTATAAAATATTGTTAACGTGATTTCTTTTATTTTATACATTCAGATGGACTCATCCATACATATATTTGAGAATACGGGGGAGCTCGAGAAGAAATCACCTATTGTTAATTTAAACTATAAGTTGTGCTACGAAACCTTTTAGTGGTACACGAGTCAAGAATTTTGAGAATCACATGATTGTTAGTGCACCTTGGTATCTTAAATTGGTTCAATGCCACTCCATTAGCTATGGAACTGTCCAAAATCTTCTTGAAAGTCCCTCTCTCCAAAATGCAAAGTTCTAAAGGCCCAATTGAATTGGTTTTTCTTGAAACCACATACCCATGATCCACAAAAGATAGGTCCATTTCCCTACAACAAGCATAAAAAACATTGTCCTCTACCTCACCTTTGACTTCCCAATAAATAACATAATGTCCCGGTTGGTTTGTGACATCCGCGTAGCTAGTAAAATCAACAACCTCTGCTTTTGCTTTATTTAGAATTTGTGACCCTCTTTCTACCACTAGTTGAAGGTCATTCTCTGTATTTTTGTCTATGTTTATTGTTAGAAATAGCTTTCTTCTGCATATAAAGTTCAATTTTGGGGTCCCATTGTGAAAGCCTGCCACTTCTACTACATCTCCTAACCTGCATCTGTACAATCCTGAAAATTTTAACAATGAAAGTAAAATATAGTTAAAATTATTTTTGGTTGCACATATATAAAATTATAATTATAATATATATTTTGAGTGTATGATGTGATCATAGACTAAGTTTGTCCGTAATTTTGAAATGCCAATGCGAAAAACACCACGAGGGTCTCCCGTGCATGTCATTTGGCCTCTTAGCAGATGACATAAGATGAAGTTTGTTCATTCTAGTTCTTTTTCTTTTGTCTTTCCCTTTTGTAACAAAAACTATTTGACAATCAAATGTTTAAGAGATTTAACTATCCACATATTTGTCAGGAAGTATGTTAGTAACATGGGAAAATAACTCTCATATTTTTTTCTCGAAAAATGTTTCGTAGACATAGGGTGTATATACCTTAAAGATATAGAAATAAAAGATAGTGGTATAATAAATGTCATAGGTTGATGATATAATAGGTCGAAAAAATGGAGAGAAAATGATGTGTTAAATGGATATTGGAGAATATAAGGTGTATATGTATCATTGTTGTTTTTCTTTTAAGTTCACTTATCTTTAAAACTTTGGCTTAATTATTTTGTCTTCACACTTAAGATGTTAGCTCAATGGTAAGAATTTAACCTTATAGTCTCAAGTTACTATGTTCAAATTCCCTCGAGGACGGTTGTAAAATGGTTATTAATGCAACTTTAATTAATAAAAAAATTTCCCATTCTCCAATTATAGAAAAACAATAACAAATAAATAGAAAATGTCTTCTATTTTCTTTCAAATTTCAAAATACTCTTCTTCTTTGTAATTGAAGGGTGAATGTTCCCCTATTATTTTCTCATGTTTGTAGAGATATTTTGTTTTGTTCAAATGTGTTTGTAGAGATATAGTGAAAACAATCCAACCCGATCTTCAGGCCAGGAAACCAAGGCCTTCAGCTTTATATTTTCCATCAAGAACTAGGTATTATTATTTTTAATTAAATTTAGAACTAGGTATAAAATCTATCCTTGGGGTTTTTATATCTTCATCTATTCTTAAATGTTCAGTTGTTTTGTTATAGAACAATATTGTTAATTTTGATATAAAATAGCTTTGAAAAACGGTTATAGCCAGCGAAGAGACTATTGAGATGAGTCGCATACTAGGTCGTTATGTTTAAGACATTTTGTGGTATTGCTCAAAATTGTACAAATAAATTATCAATCACGACATCCTCAGGATAAACCAATCCAATAAAAAATGTATCGAACTTTCACTGCACTATAAGACTTGTTCAAGAATTACACTCTCTAATACGGTACTAAAATCACCTGTAGATCTAAGAGACTATGGCACTAAGACTACTCTGAAACCAAAGAGACAATGGTATTAGGACCACTCTTAAATCGAAGAGACTCTTAAAATCAAAGGGACAAAAAGAAAGGGGACCAGTAGCTCAGAAGTGCGTTGGGCAAAAGAGGGAGAAGAGAGAAAGATGGGAATTGTATTCAACTTTGGTGTAGCTTTTCCAAATAGTAGAGCACTCTATTTGTAGTGTTAAAAATAAAAATTAGGCAAAAAATGTAAGTCTTAGATCAAGTGATCGTTGGAAAGTGGACGACCATATTGACTTGTGCGAAGCACGTGACCTGTATTTGAAATGGATTGTTTTTCATAAAACATTAATATTTTAATTTTGGTTCCTCTAAAAAAGATACTACATCGACAATCTTCAAGCCTCAAACTTAGGTCCAAGCCCATGCCCAATCCTAAACTTGGTTGAGTCGAGCCAAGCCAATCAGACTATAGATAGCGACGTGGGCATGGTGGTCAAGTGATATATATCTCATCTCATCACAAACCTGTCTATTCCTTGGGACACACCCCAATGGTTTAACTTTCACCTTATATACAGTAGAATTGTGTGTAATCTATCTCATGTGGGACTTCAACTTTTTTCAATTCACACAATAACATAGTCTATGTTCCAACAATCCCCCACTTGAATTTAAGAAAGGATTCCAAAATAATGTCAAATGCTTATATAAGATTGTGCATAAAGAAATGTAACTTCTGACTTGAACATTTGCATAGCGAATAAGATTCAGAATTTACTAGAATGACTCAGTCTTGTACATCTATCTTAGTATAGTGAACACTCTAGAATTCTTTCGTAAAAATTTGATAGGAAATGGCCTCACTTCCACATTCAAATAAGTGAGTGTATCAAGAGTATCCTTATATCTAGATATTCCACTCCATATGGAATATATATCTCGTTAAGAGTTTTTACTACCCCATCCTCTTATCGCTTCAAGAATCATGCTTCGTTAAAATTATAATAGCATGTTCTTCTCACATCATTTCACGACTTGTTATTCCATTGAACCTAATTCTTGGGAACTTCAAACTTTTAGGTCAGGTTACTACCGCGAGTGATTCATTGATCTAAAGGCAGAAGTCTCATTCTCTTTGATGTTTTCAGAAATTTCTCTCTATATAGTGCTTTCGACAAAGGATCAACTAAATTTTCATTAGTGCGTACATGTTCCACTATAATAGCTCCATTTTAGAGTAATCTCTAATAGTGTTGTGCTTATGATTTATATGTATTCTATTACCGTTGTAGTAATGATTCTCAATTTTTGCAATAATCACAGTAGTATTGTAGTGGATCAACATAGTTGGTATCAATTTTTTTCCACAGATGGATCTCTGACATAAAACATCTCAACCTACTAGCTTCTTCATTAGTTGTTGCTAGGGCTATCATCTTAGACACCATAGTGAACTGAGCCAATATGGTTTGTTTCTTATATTTCCAAGAATCAACTCTTCCAGTTATGCTACATACATAGCCACCGATTGCTTTGGAATAATTTGATATTGTTTCAATCAGCATCATTGTATCCTTCAAGTACAACGAAAAATTTAATAATTTAATCAAAGGTCCATGGTTCTTTTTTGGTATCTCATGACTCTCTCAATGGCATGCCGATGGGTCGATACTAAGTCTATTGGTAAACCCGCACAATAGTCCCACGACATATGCAATGTCGAGTTTTGGTATAGCCAGTGGTATACTTGAGACTGTCAATCATGCTCGCATATTCGTATTGTCTTACATCTTCACCGGTGTTTTTAAATATTTTACTCTTGGATCATATAGTGTGCAAGCAGGTTTACAGTCAAAGTAATTTTAATACCAAGGATTACATTCGCTTCTCTGAGGTCTTTCATATCAAAGTTGTTACATAACAATAATTTCACTACATTAACAACATGAATATTTGAACCAAATATGAGTAAGTCGTCTACATATAGCCATACGATATTACATATGTCATTTACATGTATGTAATAAATGTATTTGTTACTGTCATTCACTTTAAACCCATTCGAGATAATCAAATTGTAATTTTTTTCATGCCATTACTTTGGATCTTGTTTAAGACAATAAAGAGATTTATCTAACATACAAATCTTTTTACTTGTCCATGAATCACAAAACCTTCTAGTTGTTCCATATATATTTCTTCTTTCAATTCGCCATTTAGAAAAGTAATTTTAGCATCCATTTGGTGTATTACTAAGTTATGGATAACAGCATGTGAGATTAGTACCCCAATGAATGCAATTCTTGTAATTGGTGAAAATGTGTCAAAGAAATCTATATTTGGCTACAAGGTGAGTCAGTTCCATCATGTTTTAGTTTCTTTTTAAAAATCTATTTACAACTGATAAATTTGCAACCAATAGGCAAGTATACTAAATGCTAAGTCTTATTAGACTATAGAAAATCAATCTCATTAGTTATGGCTTCTACTCGCAAATTTGCATCCAAGGAAGACAAAGCTTCTTGGATGTTTGCTGGATCATCCTCTAATGTATAGACCAAGTAATCGAGTCCATAGTCTTTAGAAACTCTTGCTATTTTACTTCTTTTAGGCTCTTTTACTGTTTGTTCGATGTTTTTATCACTCCTAATTATAGAAATGTGACTCAATGGCGTGCCTCCATTATTTCTCAATTCTAAGGGGAATTTATCTTCATGAAAGTCAACATTGTTTGACTCCATGATCACAAGTTCGAAAATATGACACTTTAGGTTGTATTTTCTTCAAAATTTCATAAGGAGAAATTTTGCTATTAGAAAATTCAGAACTCTATTCAGCACATAACAAACAGTTAATAAAATTTCCCCAACCAATGAGATGTAGCCCCAGAATTAAGCATAATAGAAAACTAATTTAGTAAAAGTTCTATTTTTTTTTCCAACTATACCATTCATTTCGAGAGAATAAGGTGTAGTTGTTTCAAGTATAATTCCATATAGTTTATAAAAATAATTAAACATTTGAGAATCATACTTAGTGCCTCTATCACTACGAAATCTCTTATTTTTCCATTAATTTGATTTTCAATTTCCATTACAAAAATCTTAAACATGTCAAACATTTCACTTTTACTTTTTATAAGATATACAAAAATATAATCAAAACAATCATCGTTAAAAGTGATAAGCTATCGTTTTCCATTTCTAGTCAATGTACCATCAAGTTTACATATATCTAAGTGAATCATGTTTAGAGGCTCAGATTCTCTACCCACTTATTTATGTGGACTTTTGGTTATTTTAGCTTAACAGATAATTTCAAAATTAAACCTAAGTTACTCATGCTAGAAATCACATGTTTGTTCGCATTACAAAGTCTAACATGTCAAATGTTAAAAGCACTCAACATGTAAATTGAATGATTCATTTTATTCATATTAACGTTCAACTTAAACAGTTTGGGCCCTAGGGATGTCCAATTCTTGTCGCAGTTGGTGTTGTGATTCTTATTCATACTACATTCTTATTCTTGAGAGGTTTTCTTAATGGCTTCAAAATTGCACCTATGAATTTCATTCTATTGTTGTTGCTTGAAACAACCAACACTTCATTTTTCTAGTCTTGCTTACGAGCTTCTTCCTCGATATAGAGGAAAAGAATCAGACTTCGTCGAGAAAATTCATTTGTCTTTGCCTCATAATGATTTTGAAATCCTTCCATGTAGAGGGCAACTTATCAATTATAACAAGTACTTGAAATTGCTCAACTAAAATCATCATTGATGATTTCACGAGCAATCTTCTGAATCTCGTGGGATTGGGCCTCCACAGACTTGTCAACAGTCATTTGTTATTTACAGTAGCAGAAAACATATTGTTTAGTGTCAGCTTCCTCGGTGTCATACTTATTTTTGCATAGAATCTCATACTTCTTTAACATTGTTACATGCACTATAATATTCATAAAGATCATTAGAAAGTCCATTAACACTATAGTTCTTGAATAAGAATTCATTTTCTTCCCACTGGGTTAACTTTTTAGCTTTCATATCCTTCTTGTCTTGTTCAGTTGTTTCAAGAACCACAAGAATCTCATCTTTCAAAATACAAGCAACTTTTTCCATTGTTAAGAAAAACAACATTTTTTGTCATCTTTTGAAGCGAGATCGCTCAAACTGAAATGGTTGGTTGAAATAAAATATGGCAGAAGAAAAAGTTTTAAAATTGTTATGTTTAATATCAAATAGTTTTGAGAAACTATTATTGCCTACCGAAGAGATTAATGAGATGATTTGTATACTTGGTCGCTCTCTTTAAGACGTTTTGTGGTATTGCCAAGAATTGTGCAAACAGACTATCAACCACGAAATGCTTAGGATAAAACAACTCTGTCAAAATGGTATCAAACTCCCATTGTACTATAGGATCTGTTTGGTACACCTTCAAATATGGTATTAAGATCACTCGCAGACCGAAGGGACTATGGCCCTAAGACTACTTTGAAACCGAAGGGACGATGGTATTATGACAACTCTTAAAACGAATGGACTCTTAAAATTGAAGGGACAAAAAGAAACGAGAGAAGTGGATTGGAAGTGCGTCGAGCAAAAAAGGGAGAAGAGAGAAAGATGGAAATTGTATTCAATTTTGATGTAATTTTTTCAAATGGTAGAACACTCTACTTATAGTGTTGAAAAAAAAAATTGGTCAGAAAATGGAAGACTTAGATCAAGTGACCATTGGAAAGCAGACAACTTGATTGAGCTTGTGGGAGGTGAATGGTGAATGAAAATATATGAATATTTTAATTTTGATTTGCCTAAAAAAATTAGTACACCAACAAGCCCTGAGCCCAGGTCTAGGCTTAGCCGGACAAATGGTGGCGGTAACACACACGTGCAGTGATCAAGTGATATATGTCCTACCTTGTCACAAAATTTCGTACTCTATAGGACACACCCTAATGGTTCAACTTCCACCTCATATATACTAGAATTACATGTGATCTATTTCATGTGAGACTTCAACTTTTTTCAATTCACATAATGACATACTCTATGTTTCAACAAATGTCTTAATACACATTAAATTGATTGACTATATCATTGATTAAAAAATTACTTTTAATAATTGAATAAATAATTTTACATTTTAAAAAGCTCAAAAAACAGTTGTTTTACTAAATTACTATTATTATTAACAACAAAAAATCATTTTAAAGTATACTTTTTTGTCAAAATTTTAAAGTTTATCTTACACTTCAATATATATTGGGCAAATATTAAGGTGGATACGGTAACCAATATTTAAAAGTTATTAAAATTTTAATAGTGATTGATTTTATTTTTTAAAAGTACAAGTTAACAGTTTTATTTGTCTTTATGATTAAAACAATAAATTAATTAATATTTTAAAAAAATAGTCGATATTAATTGTTAAATTTATTAAAGGATCTATTAAACTCATGACCTTGTGATTTCAACTCTCTCATCACCAAACTATCTTATAACTCTAATGAACTATTTAATATCGGTACACAAGTTGAATTTTTAGTAACACAAATATTTTCTTTATTTTTATTGATGATAAATTCTATAAAAAATAAAGTTGATTTTATATAAACTGAGTACGCATGCTTTTATTACTTAAACAATAAAGATAAATACTACCTTTGATTTTATATACAAGAGAAAATTAAATTTATAAAACTTGATATATTTTATTTAAAATATAAATTAAATATATTAATTTTTATTAATCTAACTTTTTCATTTATACAAGACATATATTTTCCCCCGCTTGATTTATTTAGAGAGAAATACGTATCTCTTTTGGGAACAAAAGGGTTCACGTTTCAAGATATACAATTACAGACTGCAGGCCTGCAGCCAATATTGTTCTGGCGAGGTGCACTATAAATAGCCGCGGGACTGTAGTGTCTACTCCATAGGTCCCAGTCCTTGAAAATCTAGTCTTCTAGCTGGCTTGAATATTTGACATATCAAGCCTGTTACTTTAGATGGGAGAGTCAAGAGCATCACAAAGTGGGTCCTCTTCTTTTGATCTTTTAAGTAAGGATCAGGATTATATATTATTCATTTATAATATTTCAATACTAATATTCAATGAGTATTCAATTTATTCCACTTAGAACTTACATTTTGTTTTTCAAAAATAACTTACGCAAAATAAGTTAGTTTTATTTTCTTTTTCAAAAATAACTTACATATTAGTTTTTTATGTTTGTAAATATTATAATGTTGAACTATTTTTAACTTTAACTTCGTTTCAATTATTTGTAGTTAGCGATTTTTAAAATTTTTATTATAAATTTTGTTATCAATCGTATAAAAAATAACATAATAAAATTTCATGTAATTTCATGATAGATTGAGAAAATTTTGTGTTTAATTTTTAAGAATTTTAATATGTATCGCATTCGAATTTTCTACTCTTTAATTATTTTTCTAAAAATAGGTTGAGAGTTTGTGTTCTTAAAATTGCTGCAATCAAATTTCTCTAAAATCTGCATGAGTTCATTGAAAATATTACGAGAGTTTGGGATTTAAAATTTTTCTGGTTTGAAATTAGAATTATTTGTGCAAATATTTACAAACATAAAGGACGATCATGACATCAACGAAAGTTAAATTACTAACTTAGTACAAAAAAATAAGATAAAAAACTAATACATTGAGATGTATTTTGCTAATTTTTTTACTAAATCAATCTTACTAATAAATTTTTATCATTACATTCATTTATTTCAATATTTCATTTGTCTCATAATAATTGACTCATTTGATTATTTTACACATATTAAAAAACTATCTAAATGAAATAGAGAAAATACTATTTTTACAAAATTATTTTTGCTAGCTATTTGTGCATTATCAATATAAAAAATGCATAGTGGAAGCTATTGCATTAGAAATGATGCAACTAGTATTAATTAAAAAATACAATTGAAAAAAATGCATTAAAAATTAAAAATATTATTCATTTTAGAATAATTTTTTTATAAATGAGTCAATTATTGTAAGACTGAGGGAGTACAATTTTTAAGTGAAACGAAAAAGGTGAAGAGAGAAACAGTGCTTGTATAACTGCAATTTCTTAATAGTCACTTGTATTTTTTTCATCTTTGATGAAATGGTTAATAGGTACTGATCCATAATAAGCAAAATAGATAAAGCAAATCCCATTGGAGATGCTTTAAGAGCATCACAATAGACTTAACCCATTTGTCTACTTAAATATATTTCATATTTACACATAACTTATTTTATATTACCTCAATTCTTTTATGGTAGATTTCTTTGATCAAATTACATAAATTAAAAAAGTTGATTGTAATATTAAATTTATTAAATAAAGTATATTGATTTTACATGTTTGATCAAATAGAGTTTTAAGTAGTAGTAGCAATAATAATAGGGATTTAAATATTTCAAAGAATTGTACTTAAATGTAGTCGATTAAATTTTAAGTATCTAGGTGATAGAGACATTAAAAAAGTATGATATTACAATATAAATCATACAAAATCGACTTTTAGAGTGAAGTTTTATCTCATTCAATATAAAATTTTTAAAAAACTTTCAAATTTAGGATTGGACATCTAAAACGTAATCGGAGTTGTTCGATAGGAGTGACTCATAGCAAATGATCTAGTAGATCTTGAAAAGTCATTAATACCATATTAAAATTTTGAATTAAACTAGTTCAACCTCTACAAAACCAATTTATAAAGTAAAGATTATCCACCACTTATAAGTGTGTGTATGGAACCACGTCCAAACCACTTCCTAATTTAGTACTCTTAACAAATACGAGTATCCTCAAATAATAAATTAACCTCATTATAGACTAGCATAAGCTATAATAGATTTTATGTATGTTTGTTATCAATTTTCAGTGATATTAATTAAATTTTCTTAATAGTAGCAATAAAAATTTGAATTAACCTATTTCATTAAAAACATGAGCATATGGAAAGAAATATTCATACCTGTAAAAGTTGTGAGCACAATTTCATATTGTTGTCCAACCAAAACCTTGGATAGTGGAATTGCCTTGTCTTCCAAGAAATCATCACAAATATCATATACATTTCTATGAAGAGGTATGAATTCAAAGTAAGAGAAAGTAGGCACAACAGCAAATGTAACTTCTTCAGGAGGCAAACAAGGATCAACATTAACCCCAATCCAGCTCTCAGTTGATCCATAATCACCACTAATCAAAGGCAACCCATTTGCATAATGCCTAAGTTTTTTCAAATATGGTGTCATAGCCCCTGTCATTATTGAACACAAATACTTAACATTTGGCCAAAGTTTTGGAACCAAACCAAACCAATCAACTTTCTCTAACTCCTCACAATAAGCTTCTAATTTGGAACCCAAATTTGTGTTTGGACTTTTAGAAATAATGTCCAAAATTGCTTCCCTCATTTTTGGTGACTTAATTCTTGAACTTAGAGTTCCATTTTTAATGTCATAGCAAATTTCTCTCCAAAGTTCTTCAAAATTGGTGAAAGCTTGCACCATGGTGTAGACAAAAGCTGAGGTGATAAATTCAACTTGATTTGAATAGAATAGGCCTAGAAGGAGGTGGCAATATGTGGATTGTTTATAGTCACCACTGAAAATTACTTCTTGAGGGCTGCAACTTAATGAGTTTGTTTTGTGGTTTTTGGTTTTGAATTCTTCACTTGCATAGCAATGTGTTGTGGCTGTTCCTACTGTTAAATTTCCTTTTGTTTTGAAACAGTTGCTGCCATATATGAATTCTAGAATCCTTCCTCCTTCTTTTATGGGATACACTCTGTAAACAGTAATTATTTCAAGTTAGAACTTTAGATTTTATCTATGAAGCGCGGATATGCTAAAATTAGTGTTGTATCGTACTTGATATTGCATTTTTATTTATAATATGTGACTTATTTATAAAAAAAAAATTAATATCAATACATTTTTCAAATGTACGTTGCTACTTTCATTACTTTTAATACATTTATAATGCACTAATATCTAATAAATATAATTTAATAAAAGTAATATTCTTGTTTTCATTCACACAATTTATCGAGAACAATTAATGTTACTTTGATTAATAAAAAATTTTCATTCAATTTTTTTTTTAAATAATACATTTCAATTTTTCCAATATCTAATTTATGATTATTTTCTAATTATTTCTAAACCATGAGATCACATACAAGTGGTTGATACACATATTTAAAACGACACAACCTATTAATACTTATATATGATTTTGTAATTAAATTATAACTGAACTAGTAAATAGAGATATTCTAGGATCAAACGTTATATCCTAAAAGACTAAAAAAAATTGATCTTTAATGACTAGAGCTGAGTATATCTACTGAGGCCCCCGGATCGACTCGTTTAACCCGCGGCCTGCGTGGATTGTAGACTTTTTTTTTTGTGCATTTAAATTTTCGTATGTGAGGATTGGATCGTTTATACAATGAATTAAATGATTTAAATATGTAGTTTCACTGCTTGGTCCACAATCCGTGTAACTTTTTTAAAAGGCAATAACTACACCTTGTCAATTTTAATTTGGATCAATTAATAATTTTGTGATACTAATTTTTATATTCATAAGTTACTTTATTTAATAATTCATTATAAATAATAAATTTTATTAATTTAATTATTAATTATTAACATAATATATGATCAAATATACAAAATTTTATATTAATTTAAAATTCGTAAATATGTAGTTTTATAATCGATATTTATTTATGTTTTCTTAAAATTTACTATACGTTCATTTAAAATTATTTAATAAAATATCATATAATTTTAAAATTTTATAAAAAATTTGTAGAGTTGTTATAGTCGATAATAACTTTTTATTTGACTGTTGAATCAACAAAATTCATTGTTTCAATACTTTTTTTTATATAAAATAGTGATTTTATTTATTATGGCATGCAAACCAACTCATTTAACTGTGAACCAACGTCGAACAAGTTTGTACTAACATAGCATAATTCGTTAGCATTTGAAGACGAACAAGCCTCATCCGTTTAATATGTGGGTTTATGCATAGTGAGTTTAATAGGGTGGATCTACCCGCATACTTAACTCTATCGAGAGAATAATTTGTCATGAGACTTCAGAAATTCTAATATGTATCATTGTTTACTATTAAAAAATATTTAAAACTTCAAAAAAAACACAAACGTTTTGTCTTAAAAGTAGATATTAATGATCATCTTTATTTTTATAATTAAAATATTGACTTAAATCATACAAGTTCTATAAAAATAAAGAAAAACAAATATGTATTTTATATTGAATCGACATCAATCAGATTACCATCATATCCCTAAAGACAATGAAAGTTATAAACTATTAAATCTAAAAACTATCACATGTCTTCATTAAAATTTTGATAGTTTTTAAATATTAGTATACCATGAACCAAACTAAAAACTTACCAATAAAATTTAATTAAATCCAAACCATGTATAACCCATTTCTTTCGAGACATTGCAGGTGAATTAAAGTAATATTATTATTATTAGCTAGATAATTTCTACTGAATATGAACCACTTTGATATGTACTAACACATCTAATTTTTAAATTAATAGTTAAATGAATTTTTTTAAATTATTTTCTATCATTTATATAATTATAATAATTAAATATTAATTACCAAAACTCTCAGTGAAATAAAATTTATTTATTTTTTTAATTTTTATTATTCATAATAATTAAATATTGAATATTTCTGCAATAAAATATAAAAAATTAATATAATATTTATAAATAACAAAATAATATTTTTGTAAAATTATGTTTTTAAAAATTTAAAACTTTTTTATTCATAGAAATAATTGTTAATTTATTAAAATAAATATATCAAAATAGAATATACCGTAAAAGATCTTTATAATTATTGTGGGCATAACAAAATTATATTTTTCTAGATTTTTTAAACGATGACACACCTTGATCTATAGGCTGCTGATAAAGCGAAAATTTGAAGCGTGGTTTGAGCGCTGTGTCTAGTAAAGGGTACGAATTTCTGCCTCCCCTCTGTGGTTCCAGAACTGCAAAACCACCACCACAAAAAATAATACTTTATTATAATAATATATCTTATCCAATGAACAAGGAGATATTTTGATTTTGCTACAAAAAGGTTAATTTCTTTTACCAAAAAAATGTAAGACAGAGACTTAAAGTACATTTTTGACAAACATAATCAAAACGTATGAAAATATTTTGAGTAATGTTTATTGGAATATAAAATATAACACAAAATAAAATATTACATAAAATACAATAAATGTCATGTTTTATTTTTTATAATATTGTATTTATATTTATTTTTGTGTCAAGTTTTATGTTATAATAATCTATTTAATTACTCAAAAACTTTCATGATTTATTACTTTTACTTACATGGGCAAGACAACCAATAGATTAAAAGCGCACATATATATATATATATAAACAATAAAATGTGGCCTTTATCTAATAATATGCATATTCAAATCAACTAGTATATAAATTTGACAAAATTATAGTAATAAAATAACATGCCTTTTTGTAAATAAAAATATAAAAAAAACATGCATTTTATAGATTAGAAAAAAAAAATCATACATCTTGTTTTTATTGAAATTCTAAAGTATAACTTTTACTAAAATTGTGATGTTATACCGTATAATTTTTATATGCACTATGTATGTTATTCTCATTGGTACAAACGTCAAGTTTTGGCAAGCAAAGGCATCAAGCTGAATGCTACATTATCCTACATTTTATCACAATACTTTATTTGACCTTAAATATAATAACTTTGAATTAAAAAAAGATTTAATGTAATTGGTCTATAATCAAATACATCAATTATTGTTGATTTAAAGTTATTTATATTTAAAGATGGAGAATTTTAAAGATGCAATTACAATTCTAAATTATTCTATTATGAATCTCACTATTCCTCAATAGTGTAAAAAAAAGAAAGGAAGAATAAAAAAAATGCACATAAAAGGTGAAGCACCTTAAGGAAAGAGTGGTTACAGGTTGTCGAGTGAGCAAAGCATCAGTGTCCCCATCAGAAATCCTTTGAATAAATGGCTCAAAATCAGCATGTGAAGAAATTGGTACCAAAGAAGTGAAAAGTGATTCCAATGCACATGGTTCCATCTCTAACACATTATAATCCCCCAACCATTTCTTAAGATATTCCACACCATGGTTCTGTTTCAAAATATTGCTTAGTATTTGAGTTTGAACAGAGCCTGCTTTCTTAGACACATCTTCAAACCATTTAATAATCATTTCATACTCATAATTTCCATTTCTATTTTCATTGTTGTTGAGAATTGGTTGTTCCATTAGATGTGGCAAGAGGGTGTGTGTGAACGTGTTTTGTTAGGTGGTTAGACAAAAAGGTAGAGATTTTAGAGAACAAGAAATTAAAGGAGACAAGTATTTAATGAATATGGTTTGGATTCATTGGAGCTGATATTGTTTCCTATTCAAAAGGGTAAACAAAAACGTGCACTGATATATTCGAAGAAGATATAGACCACATAAAAGGAAATGGTGTTATCATTTTAAATGTGTATTTTTTCTTTTGACAATAAATGTGTATTTGTTTTTTTCTGTAAATATCTTAATAGCTATACCTATACATCTTAATGTAAAAGAAGAAAGAAAGTTTTACCCTATCAATTGAATTGTATTTATAGAATATTAATATTTATTTTTTAGGTTTGGACATGTTCAAAATTGAATCTATTCTAAAACTATTTTTTTTTTTACAATAAATAAAGATATTTTAGGTAAGGTGTAAGAGATCAAGTTGGTTCAATCCTAATCAATGAAATCTTTACGGATTGATTGGATTTGGGTTTATTTGATTTTTATAACGGGATCCGAAATTAATTAAATCGATGACATAAGGTTGGTTCACTTTGAGTGATTGGATTTGTCAAAAAAAATTTATAATTTTTTTTGTACAATTAGAAATATAATTTGAAATACTTAATTAAAAAATAAAATATGCAATTTGTCACTTTAATTTATTCTTCTAATAGAATTTGGAATAAGTTATAACTACAAACTCATAATTTTGTCCTCTAAAATAAAATATACAGAAGTAATATAATTTGGTCCTATAAAATAGAATTTGAAATAAGATCATGCATTAACAACCCTAAATTAAAATACAAAATAGGCAATAATAATATCAAATTCAAACAAAATTTAGTTGTCTAGAATCTAAACGCGAATTTTAAATACAATGCAAAATAAACAAAGTCCAAAATAGGCAGCAATGGTCCAAAATAGACAACAACAATCCACTTGAATCATACCAATATGAAATAAAATATACGGTATATTTTCACAATAAACAAAATTGGGTTGCTTTGAGTGATTGAGGCTGAATTTGCAATTACTTTACCAAATATTATAAACTTATAATGTAAAAATTATATATATAAAAAAATATGAACAATGTTAATTTGGTTCAATTTTTATTAATTTTTAAAACTATAATCTGTTATCCGAATCAATGATTTTCAGGTAACATTAATTTAGTTCAATTTTTTATTTGAACCAGAAAATAACGCATAATTTTTAGTTTGATTTAGTTTGGATGTTCGAAATTCATTAGATTTACTTGGTTCACTAACACCCCTAATTCAGTTAAAAAAATTTACAAGTAGTACCACTATATAAATAATACCTCAATTTCAAGTTCATAATTTTAATTTCAAATAAATAATAATTAATTATAATATACAATTTAGCAAATTTTTATATGGTAGTCTTATGTTAATCTTCAAATTGATATGGTCAAATAAAATTAACTAATTTAAAATAATATGAAATTTAATAAATAGTATAGAATACAACAATTTGGATAAGTGCCATCTAAGAAATATAGTCTTAGTGCTGCATTACTACAATTAAATCATTAAAAATATTTGACTTTAACTACTTCTAAATCATACATGTGAGTATATGAAAATTAATCTCTAAAATTTGAAATTTTCACAATTGAAATATTTAAACATCTGTATTTTTTTATATTTTTTTAAAATGTCACAAAATTATTTTTTCTGTTAAACTAATTTTAATTTTTTTTTTAATTTACCTATTTCAAAAGTATCTATTTATTTCATATTGGGACTATATTCCATAATATAATTATTTGTACCATTTTACAAGTTGAGAATTAAACTTACGAGTGTTAGTGCTGTTGGAGGAAGCGGGGAGGACCATGAAGATGTGTGAGATGAACGATAAAATATAACCTTAAATTTTTAGGGATATCAATTTTTTTACAAGGTATATATCTGTAAAAAAAAAATGATATTCATTTTTTAACTCAGATATCTAATAAAAAATTATAGTCATATTAAAATAATTTTAAATAAAAAATTTATTTTATTATTTAATAGTATTTTTTCATGTTTCAACCTAAATTGACTTTTAGTCCTTTTTGTTCACTATAAAGTTTCAATATTAATTTTAAACATTCTAAAAAAAATTCTAAAAAAAAAACAAAAGTACCAAGTTACTATCATTTACATATTACCAGGTGAATGAATTTTGCTAGTAATGTATGTTACAACTATATGTTTAGATTGATAGATGTATGTATAAAATTAATTTTTCTATAATTCTATTATGATTTTAAATTGATATGAACTTTCATTGCTCATGTAATCTTTAGATTTTCTTCAACAATATTTTATTTTACTTTATGGTGTATTAAAATAGTTAATAACATTTTTTTTTACACTTTTTTGGGTTAAAGGCTATATGTATTTGATAGTCAATAAAGACTTATAAAAATAGGTATCAAATTCATAATTTAATCTCAAGGACGGCCTTGGAAGGATGATAAATTTAAATTATTTTGTAAATGAATATTAAACTTTAAGATCTTCTTCATTTAAGACCGAAACACAACCGCCTTATCCTTAATTTATATTATCAAAAAATAAAAAATTAATAGTTGGGACTGGATCAATGCAGCTAATTAATTAGTCGGCCTTTTCAATTTATTGTGTGCCTCCACATATATGAAAAAGGGACCAAACTACATTTCTTACATTTATTGTTATTATTGAATAAATAGGTAATAACGTGTTCATTTTGTTTACTTTTATCAATAAAAATAATAGAACCTACACATTTATACATTTATTTGACATAAAACTATTGTTTGATTGGCAAGAAAAGATAAAATTATAAATAAAATAGTTTAAATAGAAGATAAATTAAAATAATAAAAGTAATTACTTGTTAGAACATAAATAATATGTTAGTGTCTGGATTTAAAAATTGTTGAGGTCTCACATTGAAAAAATCTCATATATTGAACTTTATAAATACTAAGTCTCATATTGGATAGAAAACATATGTGAGCTTGTTTTCATCACTATATAATGAGTTTCAAACTCTTATGAAAAGTACACCAAAGTTGAATGTCATTTTCAACTTTCTCTTGTCGCTTTGAGTTTTAGTGGTTTTAATATCTTTTGAGCGGTTTTTATATCGTAGTCCATTCTTTTAATGATTTTTATTGAGAGTGACTTTAATACCGCCATATTGAGAGTGTAATTTTAGAACGATTTTTTACGGTGGTGTAGTAGAATTCCGATACAATTTGTCTGAATTGTTTTATCTTAGTCTACGACTCAACCCAGATATCTTCGGTGACATAAATTTATTTTGAAATAGTTTTTCGAAACTCAAAAAATAATATTATTATATAAATTTAGATATTTTAAAAAAATCAGTTATTTAATTTAATAAGAGAATGTATTATAATAAGAGATAATGCCGAATAAAGTAAGGTGATTTGAGGTGATTTAGTTAATAATTTTTTGCCTAAATTAAGGGAAAATTGTTAATATTATAAATTAACCAAAATATTTAATTTCAATAATAAATAATATGAAAATAGCGACATTAATGCATTGGAAATTGAACTAATAAGTGGTACCGTCTACGATTTAGATCGATTTTGAGGTAAGAAAATATTTAATTCATAAATTGACAATATAATAATTTATTCGATTTGATTAGACTTTTAACTATAATTTTTTGTCAATACTAATATTAGAAAGTCTAACATTTTCATTGCAAAATATAATATATAACATATCGAAAATTAATGTTACAAAGCAACAATTATCAATTATAATTTAAATCTATGAAAATTTTAAAAAATGATTAAATTAATCCATTATGTATCATTAAAAAATTTATTTTGACTAATAATAGATTAATTCAATAAAAAAAGAAATATATACATCGAGTAAAGTAGTTTTACACTTATGTCTAATATTTGAAAATATTTAGATTAACATTATAAAATGGGCTTACAAAGTAAAATTGTGAGTTTTCATTAAAAGTCATTGACAATACATCTCCATAATTAAATTTTTAATTCAATATCTCATATATTAATAAAAAAAACAAATAAATATTAAAATTTGTACATACAATTTAATTCGTTTTAAAAAAGAAGTCCAATTCGAACGATATTTACAAACATATCCAAAAATATTCATTTTCATACTGTTTTTATTATTTTAGATCAATTCACGATTTTGATTTTCATTTGTCGTAAGTTTAAATTGAGCGAGAAAATCACTTGCATTCAACGTGATAAAAAAGTTTTCATAAAATAAAAACGTGATAAAAATGCTAAAGCAAAATAAAAAATGGTAACACACAAGTTAGGTTTTTCATTTGCTAATTTAGAACATCAGCTATTTAGATTAGGTACTTAAATGAATCTCACCTGTATATACACTGGCGGAGCTTGATTAAAAAGTTTGGGGTGGCAGACATAAAAATATAATGTATAAATCAAATATGCAAATAATATTATATATCAAAAAATTAAGTTGTAATAAACACAAAGTGAAGTATCAAATAATTTAACTACATGACTTAAGAATACTTTAAAGTAATGTCATACGCTCTTTATTTAACTTAAAATCATCAATAATAGACTCGGAACTAATACTTGCAACAATTTCTTTTTCAATATAAACCATCATGCTATCTGCCAAAAAGTCAGCTTCCATCTTGTCTCTTAACCTAAACTTAGTAATTTTCATTGCTGAAAAAGATCTTTCAGTTGTGGCAATAGAAACCGGAAGAGTTATGATAAGACGAAGTAATCTATCAATAAAGTAGAGATTTTACGTCTTTTCAGTTGCAACCAAACATGAGCACAATTCTTGGATAGTTGATAAATTCTTCAAATTTAAATCTTGGCGAGCATCAATCCAAAAATGTTGGAGTTGAAATTTCAAATTAATCTTCTCTTGCATATTGAAATCCACAGGGTAATATTTTTCAACTACAGTGCAAATTTTTCAATGTTAAAAGCTTTATAATTATCCTTAGGAATCAAAACACAACTTAGAGTTAACAAATTCATTGCTTGCTCACTAAATCTGTTATTCAACTCTTGTAATTGTTGATCAATGGTAGTAAAAAATATTTCAACTCTAAATAATGCTCTATTGTAACCTGACCTTGTTGAAGATGAGAGCGTCCAAATCTTGTTGTTGAATGAACATCGTTGAGATCAGAAATCTCAATATCATGTTTTTCACAAAAAGTATTCACTTCAGTAAATAATGCATCCCAACCATTTTCTCTCAAAGCTTGAATAAGAGACTTTGTTGTTCCAACCAAATACATGGCATTAACTATATCTTGAGATTGTTGTTGTAAGACTTGACAAAGTATATCAGTTATCCCCATAATCTCTTTCATCAAATGCAAAATAAATATAAAATCAAACGCCTTCAAATAATTATAGGCACTATCAGCATCCCTACGTGTAGAATAACTTGCTTTTTCATTTGTAATTTTTTTTAAAACAGTACAAGTTGACTCATAAATATTTATCAAGCTACAAATAGAAGAGAAATGTGATCCCCAACAAGTATCCCCAGCTCATTTCAAAGTGCCAATTTGATTTGTACCTTTACCAGTTACAATCTCATCAATTTCTAACAAATGTGCAATTTCCTCTAAATGAGAAGCTTGTAACTCATCATGACGCTTAGTAGAGGAACAAACAACATTAATAACAAAAATTAGCTTCTCAAAAAATTTATGAATTGGAACAACTTCTCTTGATGTAGTAACCAAAGCAAGTTGCAATCGATGAGCAAAACAATGGACATAGTATGCATAAGGACAATCTTTCATAAATAATGCTTGTAAACTGTTCCATTCTCCTATCATATTACTAGCACCATCATACCCTTGACCATGCATATAAGAAACATCAAGATTATGTCGAGATAGTATATCATATACTTATTCTTTCAGAGTTAAAGTTGTAGTGTCTTTAACATGTGCCACAAAAAAAAATCACCCTTGTATTAAACCAACTGTGTCAACAAATCTTAACACAAGAGACATTTGTTCCTTTTTTGATTCATCACGAGCTTCATCTACAACAATGCAAAATTTAGAATCACCAATTTCTTCATAGATATGTTTTCTCACCATACTAGAAAGAATATGCAAGAGCTCTTTTTGAATTTGATGTGAAGTATACTTGGAATTATATGGAGCATTTTCCAACACAACTTTTACAACTTCATCATTGTAAGTTGCCAAGAGTTTTATCATTTGAAGAAAATTACCTTGATTTCTTGACCCGCTAGTTTCATCATGTCCTCTAAAAGCACAAGCTTGAAGTGTTAACCAACGAACAATGTCAATTGATGTCTTGAGACGTATTCGATTCTTCAAAATTTGTTCCGAGCTTTGCACTTGAAAAGTATTCCTAATATGTCCATCCTGATTCAACAAGTCTAGACAAGCTTTCATTGCATTGTTGTGTGGTGAGCAAGGATCCATCCCTATGTGTTTGAGAAAGGCGCAATGTTTTCCATTTTTAATTTTCTTCCAATTTCTAAAACCCGTACCAATGAGGACATCTGGTATGGGACATCCACATGGTCTTTTGCTAAATAGATAGTAAGGTAAGCAATATGCTGTTGGAACCAAGTTGGTTCTTTCAATCAAAATTTTGATGTTAACAAAAGTATTTTATCTAAATTGTATTTTGACTTAGAAGAACAAATCAGAGGTTGTGCAAAATCAGAGAATAACACCACCAGAGGACACATCCAGAGGAAGTAACCAGAGGATAAAAATATCACCAGAAGTTTCGGCCAGAGGAAACATCCAGAGGGTACCAGAGGACGCATCCAGAGGACACCAGAGGATATCATAAAAGGCAAACATCAGAGGATAGTATCAATCAGAGGATATATCAAAGGGAAGGAAAAATAACATCATCAGAGGATATCTTTCTTGGCCCAGATCAGAAAGAAGTAGAGTCTAGAAGGAGACTTGGTCAAGACCAGAAGGAAGCCTGTCAGATGGAGACTTGTTCCAGACCAGAAAGAAACATAAGTTAGACTTGGTCCAGACTTAGTCCTGACAGAAGATAACATGGTCGTGAATATAAGACTCATTCCAGACTTGGTCCAGACTTAATCCAGATATGGTCCAGACCAAAAGATAACTGGTCTAGAACAAATGACTTGGTCGAGACCAGAAGATAACATGGTCCAGAACATAAAACTTAGTCCAAACTTGGTCCATATCAGAAGATATAATTGTCCAGATCATAAGACTTAGTCCAGATTTAATTCAGACTCAATCCAGACTTAGTCCAGACTTGGTCCAGATTAAAAGATCAATGGTCCGGACTAGAAGATAAATGGTCCAGTTGAAAAAATCAATGGTTCAGATTAAAATATCAATGGTCCAGATTAGAAGATCAATGGTCCAGATCACAGAATGGTACAGATCAGATCACATGGTCCAGAATTGACCGAGATCAGAGGATCACATAATGGTACAGATCAGATCACATGGTCCAGAGTTGGTCGAGATCAGAAGATCACATAATTGGTACAGATCAAATTACATGGTCCAGAGTTGGCCAAGATCAGAAGATCATACGGTCCAGAATTTAAATCATGATGCAAATCAGTGAAGACTTGATTAAAATTCGAAGAAGACTTGATTAAATTTTGATATAAATTTTATCAAAGTTTTAAGGGGATTTGATTCAAAAAATTATTGAAGACTTGAAGAAATTCGAATGCATTCTGAAGCTTAAAAAGATATGGTTTGAAATTGAAAGAAACAAGATTGATCAACAGAATTTTCAAGTGCAATCTGAAGCTAAAAAAATATGATTTTAATTTAAGAGAAACAAGATTACCCAACAGAATTTTCAAAGGAAATCTGAGCAAGATTTATTTCGAATTTAAGCTTGGACAAAGCCCTATTTGCAGCTATAAAAGGAGGCTTCAAGCAATAGCATCAAGCATCGAAAAACACAAGAACTCAAGCTTCAATTCAATGTCATTTGAGAGTTCAAAAGAGAGAAACACTTGAGTGCAAAAGAAATATTCTCTAAGTGATTTTTCAAGAGTGAAATTAAGTGCAGCAATTAGCTTTCCAGAAGCAATAAAAGTGTGCAAGAATCAGCCCATCAATCAGCTTTCCAGAAGCAATAAAAGTGTGCAAGAATCAACCCAGCAATCAGCTTTCCAGAAGCAAATTTGCAAAGTTCTAAACCCTTGTAATCAAACCCGATAGTGGTGTAGATTCCTTCTTCAATCTAGGGTTGTCAGATTGGTAGGAGAAGACTTGACTTGTAGAGTCAAGGTGTTGTTTTCGTTCCTCAAAAGTCTGGGGTTGTCAAGCTGTTTGAGAAGACTGGCTTGAAGGATCAGGTGCTGTAATTCAAAGATTTGAATTAGTGGATTAAAGCCTTCAGGATGAAGGGACTGGATGTAGCCAAGTTAATGATGAATCAGGATAAATTGCTGTGTTCTTATGCTGTTATTTTCCGCTGCTAAGTCTGATTATTTATTCATCAAGTAAATCACATCAACATTCAACAAAACAGCAAAAAATGATTCAAAGTTTGGCAAACATAATTCAACCACCTTTCTCGTGTTTGCACCTTCAATATGCAACATCTTTAGAAGGTGAATATTCTAGCCATGAAGAAAAAATGTAAAACCAGGCATATTGAAACTGTCTTGGATGAAGCTCGTTGCCAGATAAAGGAAAGTCTTCTAAATTTATTTGATAAGGACAAAATTTTAGATAAGCTCTACGTAATGCATCCAATTGATTTGGTGGATATTGCCAAATTTGAGGGCGTTTTTCGGGGTCACGTTCTAAACATTTCTCAAAGTCATCTTCGAAAACTCTAGGAACCTTGGAAAGATGATTCTCATTTTCTTCAATTCTTGGATTCTCAAAGATAGTTTCAGATGTAGAAGTTATAATTTCTTCATCTCTTTCACTCTCACAAATTTTCCTCTTGAAAAAAGAATCAGTTCTTTTACTCTTCTTCATTCTCACAAACTTCTCTAATACAACAATCAACGAAAAATCAGCACTAATCAACAAATCAGCTAAAACACCAAATCTTTGCTGGCTTCACCATATCCGCAACCGCCTCTGTTATTTCTTGCACAAAATCTACTATCACCCCATCGATTCTGAATCAACAAAAATCAGCGAGGCGAAATTGAAATCCAAACTCCAAAACACCAAAATTCAGCAAAAATCCAAACTCCAAATCAACAAAAATCAACAAAATTGAAATCCAAACTCCAAACTCTAAACATCAATTTTGAATCTGATGATAAATGAACCAAAAACATGAAATTGAAATCCGAACCTTTTGAGTTTTGACGAACTACGAATGGCAATGAGGCGAGGCAGAGGCGAGGGCGAGGCCGATTGTGGAACTTGAAGCAATATCAAGATGAGCCGATTCTGGAACTAGAAGAGGGAGAGAGAGGAAGTCATGAAGAGAGAATCAATTCTGGAACTGAAAGAGGGAGAGAGAAGAAGAGGAGAAAGACTGATTTTAGGTATTATTGTAATTTTTTAATTTTACTAAGGGTAGTTTGGTCATTTTACTTATATATTTTTTTTCTTGGGGTGGCGGTGGCCCCATTTCCACAATACTCTGCCCCTATATATATATATATGATTTATTTTTTAATCACAGTGTTTAATAAATAGTATTCTCTTAAACTTAAGATTTTACTAAATGAGTTACATACATTCATAACTTAAAATTATTTTATTTCAGCAACACTTATTTATTTTAATACAATCTATTTTGTGAAACCTTTAAAAGGTGATGAAAGGGATGGTAACTATAAAAACACACTCATTTCTACATGTATACACCAGGGGTGCTTATCTTTGCACTCAATTTTTTTCTCTTCATTTATTTAATATGTCAATTAAAATGTGACGAAATTTGAAAAAAATATTGTTATATTTTAATATTTATAACATAAAAAGCTTTGTTTAATTTCTAACGAGATGATTTTGAATTGAATTGGTATTTTATATTTTGAGAAGTGTTAGCAACATACTCTTTAACATACATTTCAATTTTAAAATTCGCATAAATTTCACCAAATTATATAGGTTTCATTTAAATTTATTGAAGATAATATGAATTTTAACCAATAAAAAGAATTAGAATATTGTACATAATATGAATTTCCTTAAAAACCGCCACAAATTATTTTTTTTTGTAGTGAACATTTTACATTAAAAAAGTATGCCGATTAATAATCACATTTTTAAATACATACATATTACATAATATATTTTATAATATTTATTACTTATTATTCAATCTTGTGATTGCATGATATTGTGCATGATTTTATACAACTAAATACATCAATTTTTATTTATTCGATTTTCTCTTATATTTAAAATTGAATAAAATATTTTCAATTCTTGTCGTAAACATCAATATAAGTCTATTTGATATATAAAAATTGGTTTGTTTGTAGGAAACTTGCATGTAAGTATACCATAACATACATAACCAAATTAGACTTATAATCGATAAAGGAATAATTGATATGATAATGTTTACGATAACATACATAACCAAATTATAAAAATATAAAAATATTTATGTTAAAGAAATTGGAAAAAGAATAATTATTAATTATGACAAAGTTGTGAAAATTAAATTATATAAGTCTATAGGATAATTTTGGTTTAATATATGCTAATCGAATTTCGACTAGATCTGACATGACATACGTTAATAAATATGCTAATTAATATAGATATTGTAGTGTATGTTGTTGTAATTTTGAGATATATAATCGGTGTATTTTACGAGTAGAATTGTTTTTATGAGTTGAATTGTGGTTGTTGAGTTTTCGTTGTCGAGATGTATGTTTGAGTCTAATATGTGAATGTGACATGCTATTTGTGTATCTTTTCTTATTACACAAACTAACCTAATCAAATGACATGCATCTTGTAGATTGTACTATAATAGATTGGTACGATCCTCATTGCATATATATTAATATGTGTACATGCACTAAAATTTATTTTACCAATTTTTTTAATAATTAAAATTGTACTTTTTTTTATTAGGCTCAATTTTTAAATTTAGAAGAAGGCTTTCAAAATCTTTAAGACGACCCTAGATCATACATAAATTTTTGTAGACCAAATTATAATTCAGATGTCTATTATAAAAAAACCAGAGGGAATAATTTGTAAAAAAAAATTACAAAAACAATTACTATAATTATAAAATAAAATAAATTTTCCAACCTAAATTCTAACTAATTTTTAATTGTTAAAGATGTCAACCAAAATTTGATCTACTACCTCTATCTAATATATTTTTGTAAAATTACAACTTAAAATTCTTATATGCAATAAAATATTATACTTTTTATTTACTCATTTAAATT
This sequence comes from Cicer cuneatum, assembly GCA_037974295.1. Lineage (NCBI taxonomy): Eukaryota > Viridiplantae > Streptophyta > Magnoliopsida > Fabales > Fabaceae > Cicer > Cicer cuneatum. Next base: position 65,903,683 of record JBBPBO010000005.1, read on the forward strand.
TTAAAATTTTGACCACCCCAATGTTTAATATCCTAGGCGAAATCTACTAACAACAGTCTACTATATTATCTACTATATTATCTATCCCTTAATTTAGATTAAAGATATGATGAGAGAAAGGAACGAGTTATGAAGACTGAAAGAGAGCTTAAAAACAAAGTGCACATATAGATGAAATAATTATCACGTGAGTGCTAACAAAAAATAATTTAAAGCATAATTAAGATAAAAAGATATAGCAAGCTATGAGAAAATCAATTTTGAAAGAAAAACAAAATGTTATCCTTTGAGATGACTAACTCATATGCATAGATCATTCCAAAAGTCATAATTACATTAAGATTTATAAGATGTTTCATTTCATAATTGATTACACATGAAGAACAATATCATTATCAAATATGGAATAATCTAAATCCTTATACTGCAACATACATATCATAAACAAGGGCTAATGTTCACCCAATATCATTTTATACTATATGAACATAGACCTTATCATCTCTTCGTTGTGAAAAAATAGTATTCATCTAACATACTATAAGTCTTCAATGACAAGAATTACTTGTCTTGGTCTCGATCCATGAAGAAATCAATCATCTTGAAACACAAGATTCGATTTCCTGATGGTACTACTCTGATGCCAGTCTCAAATAGAGGATAAAAAGGATTAATAGAGATTAGTTAAAAAAAATTCTATTATGAGGTCTGTTAGTTTGTTGTTCGCTTTGTATATTTTCCCTATTTAAGAGGTCCACCTCCTCTAAAATCATCGAAGGTTCTTAACTCTTGATCAATAGATAAAGAATATTTAGTCTTGTGTTTGTGTAATTCTTAGTTCAATGTGGTATCAAATTTGAAGGTACAAACACGAGAAGGGGGGGTTGAATTGTGTTTGACTAACTTGAATATTTTTTTTCTTCTGTTTTTGCAGTTTTATAACAAAACCTGACGACTGAATAAAAAAGAGTTAGCAGCGGATGTAAAGTAAATATAAAACACAAAATTTTATACTCGTTCACCGTTAACTAGGCTACGTCCAGTCGCTTCACTTTGAAGGATTTCACTAATTCAAAAACCTTGAATTACAACAATACCACTGACCCTCCAAGTCAGTTTTCTCAAACTGTCTAACAATCCTAGACTTTTGAGGAAAAGAACCTTGAATCTAACTGCTAAGTAATCTGCTACTCCTTCTGACTCCTTCAGAATGTAGACTCTACTTCAACAACTTAGATCTAACACAAGGGAATGAACACTTAGAGTACTTGCTTCTGGAAAGCTGATACTCACAATTGACCTCACTGAAAACTCAAGTATTTTGCTTTTGGAAGTGTATGACTCTCAAGTATTTTCGATGCTGAGTCTTCAGTCTTGAGCCTCCTTTTATAGACGTGAATTAGGGTCTCTTCCAAGCTTAAATTCGAGTTGTATCTTGCTGGATTCTCTTGCAAAAATAACTTGGGCAATCGGGGTTTCTCTTAAATAAAAAACATATCTTTTTAGCTCCAAATATGCATTCGAAAATAACTTTGGCCAATCTTGTTCTTAATTAATTCTGGATCAAATCTTTCTTCCCGCCAATAGCTTCTGAATTCCACAAGACTTCAATTTATTTTTGTATCAAATCCTTTTAATACTTTGATCAAATTTAATCAAGTCTCCACTGATTATCATTATGATTAAATCTTGACCATTTGATCTTATGCTCTTGTCCACATCTGGACCATACAAACTGATCTGCTGTGATCCTCTTATTTCGGCCAACACTGGACCACACGTTCTGATCTTGTGATCTCGACCAATCACTGGAACATATAATTTGATCTGTTGTGATCCTCTGATTTCGGCCAACACTGGACCACATGTTCTGATATTCTGATCTCGGCCAACACTGGGCCATGATGCTTAAATCTGGACCATTGATATGAATATCTTCCCACTATCTGGAACAATTCTTGACAAGGTTTGGATTGAACTGAAATTATATATGGACTTATGATATTTTAGTCTGGATAAATACCTTCTGATCTGGATCAGGTCTGGATTGAATCTGAACATCATTTCTTCTGGTCTGGACTTAGTTTCATACTCTGAACCATGCTATCTTCTGGTCTGGGCCAATTCTGGATTAAATCTCTTGTTCTGGACCAATTAACTTATGCTCTGATTAAGTCTGGATCAAGTCTGGACTGATTATCATTTCACTGCCAAGCTATCTTCTGGTCAAAATAAATTCTGGACCAAGTCTGACTTATGATTCCTTCTGTTTTGGAACAAGTCTCCCTCTGGCAGTCTTCCTTCTGGTATGGTCTAGGTCTCCTTCTGGACTCTGCTTCCTTCTGATCTGGGCCAGGAAAGATATCCTCTGATGGAGTTTTGACATCCTGGTGTATCCTCTGGTGCCTTCATGATGCATCCTTTGGTAACTTCTAGATGCATTATCTGGTATTTTCTGGAGGTGTATCCTTTGGTCTGATTTTATCCTCTGGTAACTCATCTACTGCCTCTGGTGACTTCATCTTCTGCCTCGGGTAGCTTCATCTTCTGGTGGCATTTAATATAATAATTCTAAGTACAAAATAGGGTTACATGGAGTGCTTTTGTAAACATCAAAATCCTAAGTACTTAGAACCAACTTGGTTCCAACAATCTCCCCCTTTTTGATGATGACAAAACCTTAACATATTTTACTAGCTTATAACTCGAAGTACTTGAAATACTCCCCCTCAGACCAATCTCTCCCCCTAAGTCTGATACTGACTTTTTCTTCTCCTTTTCAACTCCTTCTATTTTCACTCTTTCTTTTCTTCTTTTCTCCTCTCCTTTTCAACTCATTCTTTATTCTCTCTTTCTTTTCACTCTTCACATTGCCTCTCCTTTTCAACTCCTTCTCTTTTCATCTCTTTCTTTTTCTCTCTTTATTTTTCTCTCTCTCCGTGTTTCTTCTCCTTTTCAACACCTTCTCTTTTCATCTCTTTCTTTTTCGCTCCTCCTTTCTTGTTATATCTCATTTTCTACTTATTTCTCCTTTTTATCTCTCTCCCCCCTTTTGTCATCAACCAAAAAGAGGTCTTACTATTTTTGTATTTTTGTTTTTCTCTTTACAAAGTACATAAAGTAAAATCAAGAAAATAAAAGACATAAAATAAAATTACAAGAAAATTAAAAACTCCTAAGATGACTACTTGAGCTAGTCAGATATGGAGGTAATGTTGAGATGCTTCTTGATGAACTCGAACCTATCTTCAGGTAGTGCTTTGGTGAAGATGTCAGCCCATTGATGATCAATGTCCACAAACTGGATGCTTAATGTCCCTTTTTGAACATGGTCCCTAATGAAATGGTGTTTTATTCAATGTGTTTGGCTCTAGAGTGTAAGATAGGGTTCTTGGTTAGGTTTATGGCTGAAGTGTTATCACAGAACAAAGGGATATTGGTTTCAAAGATGTTGTAATCTTCAAGTTGATGTTTTATCTAGATTAATTGTGAGCTGCATCGTGCTGCTGATATATACTCAGCTTCAGTTGTTGACATGGCAATGGTGCTTTGTCTTTTGCTTGACCAAGAGATCAAATTATCACTTAAGAATGTGCAGTTGCCACTTGTACTTTTCCTTTCCAGCTTGTCTCCAGCATAGTCAGAATAAAAAAAACTCTTAGGTTGTAGGTGGAGGTTTTCTTGTATAACAAGGTAAGGTTGGTGGTTCCTTTAAGGTATCTCAAGATTCTTTTGACAACAGTTAAATGGGATTCCCTAGGATCAGCTTGAAAACGGGCACAGACACAAACACTAAACAAAATGTCAGGTCTAGAAGCAGTTAAGTAAAGAAGGGATCCAATCATACCTCTGTATGTTTTTTGGTCTACCTTTTGGCTGGTTTCATCTTTCTCAAGTTAGCAGGTTGGGTGCATGGGGGTGGCCATAGGCTTACAGTCACTCATCTTGAACTTTTTGAGAAGTTCTTTAGTTTATTTAGATTGGTGAATGAGTATACCTGATTTACCTTGGTGAATCTGAATTCCCAGGAAGAACTTAAGTTCTCCCATCATGCTCATTTGGAACTCTTTCTGCATTAGGTCAGAAAACTCCTTGCACAAAGTGCCATTAGTGGATCCAAAGATGATATCATCAACATAAACTTGAATAATCAAAATATCATTTTTAATGGATTTCCTAAATAGAGTATTATCAATCTGGCCTCTATCAAATTCATTCTTAAGCAGAAAGTTACTAAGTCTGTCATACCATGCCCTTGGTGCTTGTTTTAAACCATATAAAGATTTTTTAAGTTTAAAAACATGGTTTGGAAAATCAGAATTTTCAAATCCAGGGGGCTGTTTGACATAGACTTCCTCACTTATATAGCCATTTAAGAATGCACTTTTAACATCCATTTGATACAGAATTATATCATGATTAGCAGCAAATGATAAAAGAATTCTAATTGCTTCTAACCTGGCCACTGGAGCAAAAGTCTCAGTGTAATCAATACCTTCTTGTTGATTGTATCCTTGAGCTACAAGTCTGGCTTTGTTTCTTACCACTTCACCTTTTTCATTGAGTTTATTCCTGAACACCCACTTGGTTCCAATAATGTTTTTGTTTGGTCTAGATACCAGATCCCAAACATCATTCGTTTGAAATTCGTTCAGCTCTTCTTGCATTGCAAGTATCCAACCTTCCTCTGCCAAAGCTTCATCAACATTGTTTGGTTCAATTGTTGAGAGTAAACCAAACAGATTGGTTTCTCTACTTGATGATTTGGTCTTCAATGGTTCTGCTGCACTGCCAATACTGAGAGTTTCTGGATGTGAAGACTTATACTTCTATCCATTCTTTCCCTCTAACTTGTCTTCAGAGTCAGCATGTTCTTCTTAATTGCTTTCATCTTTATCTTTCTCAAATTCTGCTGTTGGTCCAACTTCTGGTTCCTGTGCCTCTGGTTCACCTGCAATTTCCTCATCTTGCTTTGACTTTTCAGAGTCAAGCTATTTATCATCAAACTTAGCAAGACTAAACAAATCAATCATATAAACATTATCTTTCCTAATGCCAGTAAACAGAACAGATTTATCAAGTTGACTAACAGCTTTTCATGTTTTCTGGTTAAAGATGGCATCATGTTTGCAATCACTTAGTTGACTTATGCTCAAAAGATTATGTTTCAGCCCTTTAACTAACAGAACATTTCTAATAGAAATGGAAGAAGATTTGTTACCAACTGTTCCTGTACTAATAATCTGACCTTTCTGGTTTCCTCCAAAGGAAACTTTGCCTCCATTTTTCATGGTCAGATCCAGAAACATAGATTTGTGTCCTGTCATGTGTTTGGAGCATCCACTATCAAGATACCAAGCTTTGTGTTGCTGATCAGACCTTGCTCTTTCTCTTTCAGAATCAGAGTCAGACTCAGACTCAACTTCTGTTTGAGCCATCATAGCCAATTCTGCTTCTGGCCTGTTTGAACAGTTTCCTCGATTTTACTTTGGTCGATAAACCATATTCCTTTGATGATTCTAGAACATGTTTTGGTTCTGGTAACTTTGGTGAATCTGGTGATTCTGATAACCTTGATGATTCTGGTGATTTGGATGAATCTGGTGATTCTTGTGGTTCTGATGAATCTGGTGATTCTGATGATTCCTGTAGTTATACTGATTTTGATAATTGAAGTAATTTTGATGATCATTCCTGAACCTTTGATACTGATACTTGTTCTGGTTCTGGTTCCAGTACTGATTTTGATTCTGGATCCAGTGTTGTTTCTGATTCTGGTTCCAATGTTACTTCTGGTTCCAGTTCGTGTTCGGATTCTGGTTCTAGTATTGATTCTGGTTCCAGTTCCTGTTCTGATTCTGGTTCTGGTTGAGTTAACCAGACCTTCTTCCATCAGACTCAGATTGCCTCTGTCTAGTTGTTGCAGGAACATAAACCTTCTTCTGCTTGTGCATTGCCAACATCCATTGTCCAGGCACCATTGTTGGTGTCTCCTTCTGGTTGCTCAGAATATCTGCAACATAGACAATTTGATCTTTTGGTACCCAGAACTGATTGGGTCCAGGTTTGTTAGTTTTAACAGCTCTGTGATCTTGTTCAGATTTTACCATTGGACAAGATAATTCAGAGTGACCTTTCTTAGCACAAACAATGCATAAAACATCAGAATGAACAGTTTTAGTTTCAGCAATAGTTTCTGTAAAACCAAGACCTCTTTTTCCAATGTTACTGTTTCCATAAATCATAGAGGCATATTTACTTCTTTCCATTCCATTAGAAATAAAGTTTTAAAAAAATTGCTCATGCATATTAGATTCCCAAACAGTTTTGGAAGTGGAACAAATATTACTTTTGAGAGTTTGGTTTTCAGATTTGAGTCTTGCAACTTCAGTTTTAAAATCCTTGTTTTCAGTTGCATACTCAGAATTTTGATTCTTTAAAACTTGGACTTCTTTGGTCAGATTTTTCTTATCTTCCCTAAGAGTTTCAGTTTTAAAGACATCTTATTGTTTGCATTTAAAAAATCTTTTAAAGCCTCAATTAATTCAGATTTAGTGAGATTAGAAAATACCTTACTGTCTTCATCTTCTGAATCTGTTCCAGAGCCTGAGTTGTATCCAGAACTTGAGTTGGTATGAGCCATCAGAGCCATAATTGCTTCCTCTGATGTGCTTCCAGACTTGCCTAAATGACTACTTTGATCATTCTTCCTTCTGCCTACTTTCCTTCCTGAAACTATGTCTTTATGAAGTCCAGAGGCAGGCCTGATGTGTGCCATCTTTGCTATTTTTGCCTCTTCTTCATCAGACGATTCTTCTTCTGATTCTGATGCATCCCAGGTTGCCATCAGACCCTTCTTTTTGAATCTGGAACTCTTCTTGTGCTGTTTGCCTTTTTCCATATTTGGACATTCTGACTTGACATGTCCAGGTTCATTGCATCCGTAACAGATGATAATCTTCTTGTCAGATTCTTCCTTTCCTTTGCTGTTATGTTTCTTCTTGAAGCCTCTCCTCTTCCTGTTTTCCCAGATCTTAACCATTTGTTTGGTTAAGTAAGCCATATCATCACAGTCACTATCACTATCCTCTGATTCTAATGCTGCCCTTGCAGCTTTCTTCTGTTTCGACTTCAGGGCCAGATTCTTCTTCTTCTTCTTCTTCTTCTTCTTTGGTTCATCTGCTTCTAGTTCTATTTCATGAGACTTGAGTGAGCTGATCAGATCTTCATGTTTTAAGTTATTCAGATCTTTGGCTTGCTGAACTGCAGTAACCATTGGTCTCCACTTGGTTGGTAAGCTTCTTAGAATCTTCTTGACATGATATGCTGTTGTGTAGCTTTTCTTCAAGACCTTAAGTCCAGATATCAGAGTCTGGAATCTACAGAACATTCCATCAATGTCTTCATCATCTTCCATCTTGAACATCTCATACTATTTGACCAGTATGTTAGCCCTTGCTTCTTGAACCTGCTGGCTTCCTTCATAGGTCAGAACCAGACTGTCAAGTAGCTCTTTGCTGTTTCTTTATCTGTGCATCTGTCAAATTCCTTGAATGTGATGGCACTGATCATGATGGTTCTGGACTTGTGATGCAGTTTGTATAATTTGCTCTGGTCTGGTTTCATATCTTCCATGTCCAGTTCTTTAGTTGGATCTCCTGGTACAGTAGGTGCAGTGTATCCTTTGACTACCAACTTCCATAATTCAGGATCTTGAGATATGAAGAAACTTCTCATTCTGTCCTTCCAATACTCAAACCTGTCTCTATCAAACAGTGGTTGTCTGTTGATGTTGCCTCCCAAATCATCTTTGGATTCTGCCATGTTGTTGACCCCTTGGACCTTTCCTCAAACACTATTAAGTGCTCAGCCTTGAGACCGAGCTCTGATGCCAATTGAAGGTGCAAACACAAGAAGGGGGGATTGAATTGTGTTTGACTAACTTAAATACTTTTTCTGTTTTTGCAGTTTTATAACAAAACCTGATGTATGAATAAAACAGTGTTAGCAGCGGATGTAAAGTAAATATAAAACACATAATTTTATATTGGTTCACCGTTAACTAGGCTACGTCCAGTCCCTTCACTTTGAAGGATTTCACTAATTCAAAAACCTTGAATTACAACAATACCACTGACCCTCTAAGTCAGTCTTCTCAAATAGTCTAACAATCCTAGACTTTTGAGAAAAAGAACCTTGAATCTAACTGCTAAGTAATCTACTACTCCTTCTGACTTCTTCAGAATGTAGGCTCTACTTCAGCAACTTAGATATAACACAAGGGAACGAACACTTAGAGCACTTTCTTCTGGAAAGGTGATACTCACAATTGACCTCACTGAAAACTCAAGTATTTTGCTTTTGGAAGTGTATGACTCTCAAGTATTTTCGATGCCGAGTCTTCAGTCTTGAGCCTCCTTTTATAGATGTGAATTAGGGTCTCTTCCAAGCTTAAATTCGAGCTGTATCTTGTTGGATTCTCTTGCAAAAATAACTTGGCCAATCGGGTTTCTCTTAAATAAAAAACATATCTTTTTAGCTCCAGATATGCATTCGAAAATAACTTTGGCCAATCCTGTTCTTAATTAATTCTGGATCAAATCTTTCTTGCCGCCAATAGCTTCTAAATTCCACAATACTTCAATTTATTTTTGTATCAAATCCTTTTAATACTTTGATCAAATTTAATCGAGTCTCCACTGATTATCATTATGATTAAATGCTCTCGTCCACATCTGGACCATAAAAACTGATCTACTGTGATCCTCTGATTTTGGCCAACATTGGACCACACATTCTGATCTTCTGATCTCGGCCAATCACTAGAACATATAATTTGATCTGCTGTGATCCTCTAATTTCGGCCAACACTGAACCACATGTTCTGATCTTCTGATATCAGCCAACACTGGGCCATGATGCTTAAATCTGGATCATTGATCTAAATATCTTCCCTCTGATCTGGAACAATTCTGGACTGGGTCTGGATTGAACTGAACTTAAATCTGGACTTATGATATTTTAGTCTGGATAATTACCTTTTGATCTGGATCAGGTCTGGATTGAATCTGGACATCATTTCTTCTGGTTTGGACTTAGTTTCATACTCTGAACCATGTTATCTTCTGGTCTGGGCCACTTCTGGATTAAATCTCTTGTTCTGGACCAATTAATTTATGCTCTGATTAAGTCTGGACTGATTATCATTTCACTGCCAAGCTATCTTCTGGTCAGAATAAATTCTGGACCAAGTCTGACTTATGATTCCTTCTGTTTTGGAACAAGTCTCCCTCTGACAGGCTTCCTTCTGGTCTGGTCCAGGTCTCCTTCTGGACTCTGCTTCCTTTTGATTTGGGCCAGGAAAGATATCCTCTGATGGAGTTGTGACATCTTGGTGTATCCTCTGGTGCCTTCAGGATGCATCCTCTGGTAACTTCTGGATGCATTATCTCGTATCTTCTGGAGGTGTATCCTCTGGTCTGATTTTATTCTCTGGTAACTCATCTTCTGCCTCTGGTGACTTCATCTTCTGCCTCTGGTAGCTTCATCTTTTGGTGGCATTTAATATAATATTTCTAAGTACATAATAGGGTTACATGGAGTGCTTTTGTAAACATCAAAATCCTAAGTACTTAGAACCAACTTGGTTCCAACAAAATTAACTCTAAGATTCCTCTTCTCATTTCTTCCGTTTTCTTTTTTTCTTGAGCATTATCTTCTCCTTTTTTACGTTTTATGTACGTGTCCACTATGGAAGAACCCTATTCTGATTTGCAACCAATCCTTTTAATCCTTACTACTTGCACCCTAATGAAAACTCCGCATTGATTCTTGTTACTCCTTCATTAGATAGCAAGAATTTTTCTTCTTGGTCCCGTGTGATGAAGGTTGACTTAATCTCAAAGAAAAAATTGAAATTTGTTGATGAAACTTTTCCCCAACCTACATCCAACCATTTTATTCGTGATCAATGGATCTGATGCAACAAAATGGTGTTAGCTTGGCTTCAACGATCAATTTCAGAGAGTATCAACAAATCCATTGTTTGGATCGATAAAGCTGCCATCATTTGAAAAATTCTTGATCAATGATTTTCTCAAGGAGATATCTTTAGAATCTTCAATATCCAAGTTGATCTCATTCAATTACAACAAGGTACTCTTGACATCTCCAATTATTTCACTCAATTAACTTCTATGTGAGAAGAAATTGAGAATTTCCACCCGACTCGCTATTGCACTTACACAATTCCTTGCACTTGCGGCGCCGCCACTAATTTGGGCAAGTATAAAGAACAAGATAAGGTGATCAAGTTTCCCAAAGGTTTGAATGACCAATACTCTAATGTTAGACCTTTAGATCATGCTCATCGATCCTCGATCTTCTATTGACAAAACCTTTTCACTCGTTCTTGGTCAAGAATGTTGATTAAATGTTCTTGTCGTCCTTGATCTATTGATGAAAAATGTTCTTTGGCGCTACAAGTATCCAACAATGGGGGAGGACGTGGTTCTGCTACCAACAGAGGTCGTGGAAGAGGTGGTCGTGGCTCTAACAGGTTTTGTACTCATTGTTAGAGAACTAATCATATGGTTAATAGTTGTTTTCTTAAACATGGTTACCCATCGAGTTACACTTCCAAAAATTAACAATGATTCCCAGTCTTTTATTCCAGAACAAGCTCAAATAGTTCCTTCCTTAACTGATATTCAAAAGCAATATCAACAAATTCTTCAATTGTTTCAAAAAAATCTTCCATCATTTTCCAATACTGCTACTGAGCAAAATCAAGCATCTACAAATTCAATTTTATCTTTGACACCTTATATCAATTCTTTCTCTACTCCACAAATAGATAACAATATTATTCTTTGGGTAATTGAGACAGATGCCACAGATCATATAACTTATTCCCATACACATTTTTATACTTATATTTTGTCAAACCTTTCACTACGAGATTACCTAATGGTTATAAAACTACTTCTACTATAGCTAGAACTGTCAAGATTTCATATTCTATTTTTTTGAAAAATGTTTATTTCATACTTGAATTTACAGTTTGTCTAATATCTGTAACCAAAATGATCAATTTTTTAAATTGTTTCTTTCTCTTTCAAGCTAACAAATGTGGAGATCTATATGTTCTCAAAGCTCTTGCCACAATTTCAACTTCCAATTTTAAGTTTTTTTTGTAACTCTTCTTGTAATGTTGCTTCTAGCGATGATATCTCTTTATGGCATTTTAGGCTAGGTCATGTTTCTGATTCTGTTCATAAATCCATTTCCTTGCAGTTCCCTTTTGTATATTACAAGCATAAAAATAATTTTCCTTGTGATATATATCACTTTGCAAAGCAAAAGAATCTTCGTTATCCTAATAGTAATTCTGTTTTTACTCATATATTTGATTTACTTCATGTTGACATATGAGGTCCATATGCTACTCTTTCAATTTCTGGTCATAAATATTTTCTTACTCTTGTAGATTATTATAGTAGATTTACTTGGATTGTTCTCATGAAATTTAAAAGGGAAACAATACAATATCTTAAGAATTTTATCTGCTACATTGAAACCCAATTTGAAACCAAACTCAAATGTTTAAGAAGTGATAATGGCGTTGAATTTATTATGAATGGTTTCTTTCTTTCAAAGGGGATCTGTCATCAAAGATCATGTGTCGAATGTCCTCAATAAAATGTTGTTGTTGAGAGAAAACATCAGCGCATCCTCAATGTTGCTTGATCTCTTTCTTTTTGATCTAAAATACATAAATTTTTTTGGCATTTTAGTGTTTGACATGTTCATCTCACTAATAGGATACCTAGTCCCCTTTTAGAGAATCAAACTCCTTTTGCTATGCTATATAAATAAGCACCTACTTTACTTCATTTGAGGTCTTTTGGATGTTTGGCTTATGCATCTACCATTCATAATCATAGAACTAAATTTGACACTCGTGCTAGAAAAACTATTTTCTTGATTAATAGAGATGGTACTCATGGATATCTTCTTTATGACCTAATTTCTCATGCCTTTTTTGTTTCTAGAAATGTAATTTTTTATGAAATAATTTTTCTTTTCTCTAAAGATGTTTTTCCGGGTGTTTCTCAATCTATACCTCATGTTACCATAGATGATTACGATTTAGAAAATCTAGACTTTATTGCTAGTGATACTATAACCAATACCCAACAAGATCTGAAGGTGCGAACACGAGAAGGGGGGTTGAATTGTGTTTGCCAAACTTGAATTCTTTTTGCTGTTTTGATGAATGTTGATGTGAATTACTTGATGAATAAATAATCAGACATAGCAGCGGATAATAACAGCAAAAGAACACAAAGATTTATCCTGGTTCACCATTAACTTGGCTACATCCAGTCTCTTCATTCTAAAGGCTTTAATCCACTAATTCAAAACACTTTGAATTACAACACCTGACCCTCCAAGGCAGTCTTCCCAAACAGTCTGACAACCCCAGACTTTTGAGGAACAATAATAACACCTTGACCCTACAAGTCAAGTCTTCTCATACCAATCTGACAACCCCAGATTGAAGAAGGAACTTCCACACCTTGACCCTACAAGTCAAGTCTTCTCTTACCAATCTAACAACCCCAGATTGAAGAAGGAATTCACACCACTATCGGGTTTGATTACAAAGGTTTGGAACTTTGCATTGTTGCTTCTGGAAAGCTGATTGCTGCAATGACTTTCTTGAGTAGTTGCCTCTAGAAAGATGATTATAACATTAACTCCCACTCTCTAAAAACACTTAGAGCATATTTCTCTTTCGCCCAAGTATTTCTCTATTTTGAACTCTCAGATAACTTTGAATTGTAAGCTTGAGTTCTTGTGTTTTTCAGTGTTTTCTTCTACTGCATGAAGCCTCATTTTATAGATGAGATATGGGCTTTGTCCAAGCTTAATTTCGAGATGTATCTTGCTCAGATTTCCTTTGAAAATTCTTTTGACCAATTATGTCTCTTTTTAATTTCGAACTGAATCTTCTTTGCTCAAATCTCCTTCGAATTTCCATCAGGTCTTCTTTGATTTTTGAATCAAATCTTCTTAAAACTTTGATCAGATCTCTTTTAAAATTCAATCAAGTCTTCTTCAAGTCTTTTATGAATCTAAATCACGTTTTAAATCTGGACCGTGTATACTCCTGATTTGGACCAAGTGTGGACTATGTCTTCTTCTGATCATGTATTCTTCTGATATGAAACATGTCTTCTTTTGATCTGGACCATGTTATCTTCTGATCTGAACCATGTTATCTTCTGGACCATGTTTGCTTCTGTTCTAGACCATGTCTTCTTTAGGACCATGTTTTGCCTTTGATGACATTTTCTAATATTTGCTTCTGATGGGATCCTCTGGTGATATCCTCTGGTATCCTCTGATGAAATCTTCTAGTATCCTCTGATGACATCTTCTGGTATCCTCTAGTGATATCTTCTGGTATCCTCTGGAGGTATCCTCTGATGACATCTTCTGGTGACATTTTCTAGCTTTATCTTATGGAGGTATCCTCTGATGACTTTATCCTCTGGTGACGTCATTCTCTAGTGACATCATCTGGTGACATCATCCTCTAGTGACGTCATCTTCTGATTTCTGCTTCTGGTGTCATCTTCTGATTTTTGCATTCTTCAAAGTCAAATATATTATTTTCATAAAATACTTTTGTTAACATCAAAACTTTAAGTGAAAGAACCAACTTGGTTCCAACAATCTCCCCAATTTTGATGATGATAAAATTAGTATTTTTGATAACTATTTTTCTTTCCTATTTCTTTGACTCCCCCTAAGACTAAGCTCCACTTTTAAATCTTTCTCCCCCTAAGTCTAATGCCCCATATTTTCTAACTCTTTATCAAATATATCTTCTCCTCCTTTTGTCATCAAACAAAAAGGAATGAAGGGGATCCCTTTTGTTTTTGTTTTTTTTTTTCGCAAAACCTTTTTTTTATAATAACAAGAATATAACAATTTACAAGAAAATAAAATAAAACAAAAACTAAGCAGTCAGTCTGTCAGAGATGAAGGTAAGGTTTAGGTTTTTCTTGATGAAGTCAAACCTATCTTCAGGTAGTGGTTTGGTGAATATGTCAGCCCATTGGTGGTCAGTGTCTACAAACTGAATATTGAGTACCCTTTTTTGAACATAATCTCTTATGAAGTGATGTTTGATCTCTATGTGTTTGGCTCTAGAATGGAGTATAGGGTTTTTGGTTACATTGATGGCTGAAGTGTTGTCACAATATAAGGGGATGTTGGTTTCCATGATTTTGTAGTCTTCCAGCTTATGTTTCATCCAAATGAGTTGAGAACTGCATCCGGATGCTGAAATGTATTCAGCCTCTGCTGTTGACATGACAATTGTGCTTTGTCTCTTGCTTGACCAGGATATTAAGTTGTCTCCTATAAAGGTATAGTTTCCACTTGTGCTCTTTCTCTCAAGTTTGTCTCCAGCATAGTCAGAGTCACAGTATCCACTCAGTTTGTATGTAGGAGTTTTCTTGTAGAATAGGATAATGTTGGTAATGCCTTTTAGGTATCTAAGGATTCTCTTAACAGCAATTAAATGGGATTCCCTAGGGTGAGATTGAAATCTTGCACATACACAAACACTAAACATGATGTCAGGTCTAGAAGCAATGAGGTAAAGTAGGGATCCTATCATACCTCTATAGGTTTTTTGATCAACTTTTTGGCCTGAATCATCCTTTTCAAGTGAGCAGGTAGGGTGCATTGGGGTAGCCATAGGTTTGCAATCACTCATCTTAAACTTCTTGAGTAGCTCTTTTGTATATTTCGTTTGATGAATGTATTTACCTTTTTGACTTGGCTGAATTTGTATCCCTAGGAAGAACTTAAGTTCTCCCACCATACTCATTTGAAATTCATGCTGCATCAATTTAGAAAGTTCTTGGCAAAGAGTACCATTAGTAGATCCAAAAATGATATCATCAACATAAACTTGAATAATAAGAATATCATCTTCTATTGATTTTCTAAAAAGTGTATTGTCTACTTGTCCTCTTTCAAAGTTATTTTTAGGCAAGAAGTTACTAATTCTATCATACCTACCCTAGGTGCTTGTTTTAAACCATACAAATATTTTTTAAGTTTAAAAACATGATTTGGAAATTCATAACTTTCAAAACCTGGGGGTTGTTTAACATAGACTTCTTCACTTATATAACCATTTAGAAAAGCTCTTTTAACATCCATTTGAAATAATGTAATGTTATTATTAGCAGCAAAGGAAAGTAGGATACAAATAGCTTCTCACCTAGCCACTGGAGCAAATGTCTCAGTGTAGTCAATACCCTATTGTTGATTGTAGCCTTGTGCAGCAAGTCGTGCCTTGTTTCTGACAACTTCTCCTTTTTCATTCAACTTATTTCTGAAAACCCACTTGGTTCCAATAATGTTTTTTTCTAGTCTTGGAACTAGATCCCAAACATCATTTCTCTCAAATTCATTTAACTCTTCTTGCATTGCAAGAATCCATCCATCTTTTGTCAATGCTTCATCAACAGAGGTAGGCTCTATAGATGAGAGTAAGCGAAACAAACTGGTTTCTTTAAGTGATGATCTGGTCCTTAAAGGATCACTTGCACTTCCAATGATTAGTGTTTCAGGATGAGATGTCTTGTACTTCCATCCACATCTTCCTTCTGACTTATCTTCAAATTCATCCTTTGAAGATTTGTCGTGTTCTTCTGTTTTGCTTTCATCCTCTTCCTTTTCAAGTTCTCTTGATTTGTCTGCATCAGCTTCCTTTGGTTCTATTAAACCTACACTATCATCCTTGGGTCTTTCAGAGTAGCCAATGAAGGTACACTTTTGAGATCGAGTATCAAATTTTTCCAAGATTATCTTTAGTGTTCAACATATAACAAATGCAGCCAAATTGTTTTCAAGATGTTAGGCTTTTTACATTTCCACAATTCATATGGTATTTTATTCAATATGGATATAATATAGACGCTATTTTGACTATAACATGCAGTATTAATTGCTTCTACCCAAAAGTGTTTTGCAACATTCATATCATTTAGCATGGTTCTGGCCATTTCTTGAAGTGATCTATTCTTTCTTTCTACAACTCCATTATGTTGGGGTGTTCTAGGAGAGGAAAAGTTGTGAGAGATTCCATTCTCATCACAAAAACTTTCAAAGAATTTGTTCTCAAATTCTCTTCCATGATCACTTCTAATTGTTATAATTTTAAGACCTTTTTCATTCATGATTTGTTCGCAAAATGTGATAAACACTTTGTGGGATTCATCCTTACCTCTTAAAATTTTTACCCATGTCCACCTAGTGTAATCATCTACTATAACAAAACCATATTTCTTTCCACTTAGAGATGTTGTTTTTACTGGCCCTAATAAATCTATGTGTAAGAGCTCAAGGAGCTTTGAGGTAGAGATTGAGTTCTTAGGGTTAAAAGAGTTTTTAGTTTGTTTTCCTTTTTGGCAAGCTTCACACATAATTTTAGTTTTGTAGCTAAGCTTATGTAGACCTCTCACCAGTTGAAGTTTATCAGTTTTGAAACTAATCTAAGGTTTGCATGTCCTAATCTTTTATGCTAAATTAGTTTCTCTTCATTTTCTGACATAAGACACTTAACCTTTTGTTTCTCTAGACTAAACAGATTTATCTTATAAATATTGTTTTGCCTATTACCTGTAAAGAGTACTGATCCATCCTTCAGACTAATTGTTTTGCATGTTTTTTGATTAAATATAATATCATAATTACTATCACTGAACTGACTAACACTTAATAAATTATGCTTAAGACCTTTAACTAATAAGACATCTTTAGTAAAAGAAGAAGTACCATTACCAACTGTGCCTTGACCAATGATTTGGCCTTTTTGCTTTCCTCCAAAAGTCACTGTCCCTTCTTTGCTCAAGGTTAGTTCTTGGAACATAGACTTTTCTCTTGTCATATGTCGCGAGCATCCACTGTCCAGGTACCATGACTGGTGTTGCAAATTGATTGCTGAGGACATCTGCAACAAAGATAATTTTGTTTTTAGGTACCCAAATCTGGTTGGGTCCTGGTTTGTTAGTCTTGAAAGGTTTCTTGTCTTTCCTTGATTTTATCATGAGAAAAGACAATTTTGAGTGACCTTTCTTAGCACAAACAGCACACAAAACATCAGAGGAAATAGGTTTAGTTACAGTTACAGATTCATCGAATTCTATGCCTCTTTTACCATTGTTACTAACTCCATAGATCATATAAGCATATTTGCTTCTTTCCAAACCATTAGCAATAAAATCTTGTAATACTTGTTCATGCATATCAAAATTACATACAATATTTTCACTTGATGTTGAACAAAAATTACTTTTTAGAGTTAGATGCTCAACCTTAAGTTCAACAATTTCAGTTTTAAGAGCTGTATTTTCTGTTTTACATTCTACACTTTGCTTCTTTAAAACATTAACTTCTTTGGTTAGAATTGTATTTTCTTTCCTAAGTGTTTTCAATTTTAAAGACAGTTTGTTATTGATATTTAAAATATCATTCATTGCAGTAATTAAATCAGATCGAGTGAGTTCAGAAAATACCTCTTTTTCTTCATCTGATGATTCACTTCCAAAATCAAAGTCTGTGTCGAATTCAGAGGTAGTTTTGGTGTAAGCCATCAAAACCAATTCTGCTTCTTCATCTTCTGATTCACTTCTAGCGTCAGATTCTGTGATGAATCCAGAGGCAGAATGAGTGTGAGCCATAAGAGCCAGTTATGCTTCTTCATCTTCTGATTTTCTTCCAAAGTCAGAATCTGTGTTGGATCCAGAGGCAGAAAGAATGTGAGCCATCAGAGCAAGTTCTGCTTCATCTTCTGATTTTCTTCCAGAATCAGCAACTGTGTAGGATCCAGAGGCAGAATTGATGTGAGCCATCATAGCCAGTTCTGCTTTTTCATCATCACACGATTCAACAGAATCATCTCAGTATTTCCACTCTTTTTCTTCATATGCTGATTTGCTTCTAGGGTCAGAAACTGTGGGGGATCCAGAGGCAGAATTGATGTGAGCCATCATAGCTAATTCTGCTTCTTCATCATCAGAAGATTCATCATAATCATCCCATGTAGCCATCAGATTTTTCTTCTTGGCTCTTGAGTCTTTCTTCTGGTGTTTTCCTTTCTCCAGGTTTGTGCATTCATACTTGATGTGCCTAAGTTCATTGCATCCATAGCAGATGATACTCTTCTTGTCGTGTTCATCCTTTCCTCTGTTGGAGTGCATGGAATACCTTTGGAGAAACATCTTCTTTCTGTTGTGCCACATCTTCAGGACTTTTCTGGTTTTGAAGGCAATCTCTGTGTTCATCCTTTCCTCTGTTGGAGTGCATGGAATACCTCTTCTTTTTGTTGTGCCACATCTTCAGGACTTTTCTGGTTATGAAGGCAATCTCTTCTTCTTCTGATTTCTGATTCTGGTCATCAGAATAACTATCTTCTAATTATGCTTCTGCTTTTAGAACTTTCTTCTGCTTGGATTTCAAAGCTAGGGTTTTTGTAACACCCCGAACCCCACTGTTATCGGCAGTGCTCAATTGGTAGTGGGAATGTGATGAGGCGGTTACTTATCCCCTAGGTACTGGGCTCGATTCCCACAGAAGGCAAAAACTCACTATTTCCACGAGGTGGTTAGGGGGAGTGAGAAGACTGAGTAGCATCGCCGATAACGCTGAAGGGTCGGGAAAGGCGCCTTTTTAATGTAACACCCCGAACCCCACTGTTATCGGCAGTGCTACTCGGTCTTATCACCCCCTAACCACCCAGTGGAAATAGTGAGTTTTTGCCTTCCGTGGGAATCGAGCCCGGTACCTGGGGGATAAGTAACCGCCTCATCACATTCCCACTACCAATTGATATGCGGATCAATTGGTAGTGGGAATGTGATGAGGCAGTTACTTATCCCCCAGGTACCGGGCTTGATTCCCACGGAAGGCAAAAACTCACTATTTCCACTGGGTGGTTAGGGGTCGGGGTGTTATAGTTTTGTTCTTCTTCTTGGGCTCATCTTCTTCAAGCTCAATTTCATGTGATTTGAGGGAGTTGATTAATTCTTCTAGCTTCAGAGTATTCAGATCCTTAGCTTCTTGATTGACAGTGATCTTTGGTCTCCACTTGGTTGGCAGGCTTCTAAGAATTTTCTTCATGTGGTCAGCAGTAGTGTAGCTCTTCTTGAGTACCTTTAATCTTGAGACCAGAGTCTGGAATATGGAAAACATGGTTTCAATGTCTTCATCTTCTTCCATCTTGAACAGCTCGTATTTCTTGACTAGGATGTTTGCCTTTGCTTCTTGAACCTGCTTGCTTCCTTCATAAGTTAGAGTCAGACTATCATAGATACTCTTTGTTGTCTCTTTGTTGGTGCACTTGTGGAATTCCTTGAAGGTGATTGCATTTATCATGAATGTTCTGGATTTGTGATGCATCTTGTACATCTTCTTCTGGTCAGCATTCATATCCTTTATGGGAATTTCAACACCATCAGCATCCTCTGGAGCAGTATAGCCATCTTCCACCAAGTCCTAAAGTTTAGGATCTTGTGAAATAAAGAAACTCCTCAGCCTATCTTTCCAATACTCAAAACGTTCCCTATCAATTATAGGTGGTCTGTTGATGTTTCCTCCAGCAGCTTCTTCATTGAATCCAGACATGTTGAACCTTTGGATCTTTTCTCAAACATTGTAAAGTGTTTAGCCTTAATACCGAGCTCTAATGCCAATTGAAGGTGCAAACACGAGAAGGGGGTTGAATTGTGTTTGCCAAACTTGAATTCTTTTTGTTGTTTTGATGAATAATGATGTGAATTACTTGATGAATAAATAATCTGACTTAGCAGCGGATAAGAACACAAAGATTTATTTTGGTTCACCATTAACTTGGCTACGTCCATTCCCTTTATTCCGAAGGCTTTAATCCACTAATTCAAAACACTTTGAATTACAGCACCTGACCCTCCAAGCCAGTCTTCCCAAACAGTCTGACAACCCCAGACTTTTGAGGAACGATAACAACACCTTGACCCTACAAGTCAAGTCTTCTCCTACCAATCTGACAACCCATTGAAGAAGGATTTCACACCACTATCGGGTTTGATTACAGAGAGTTTGGAACTTTGCATTGTTGCTTTTGGAATGCTGATTGCTGCAATGACTTTCTTGAGTAGTTGCCTCTAGAAAGATGATTATAACATTAACTCCCACTCTCTAAAAACACTTAGAGCATATTTCTCTTTCGCCCAAGTATTTCTCTATTTTGAACTCTCAGATAACTTTGAATTGTAAGCTTGAGTTCTTGTGTTTTTCAGTGTTTTCTTCTACTGCATGAAGCCTCATTTTATAGATGAGATATGGGCTTTGTCCAAGCTTAATTTCGAGATGTATCTTGCTCAGATTTCCTTTGAAAATTCTTTTGACCAATTATGTCTCTTTTTAATTTCGAACTGAATCTTCTTTGCTCAAATCTCCTTCGAATTTCCATCAGGTCTTCTTTGATTTTTGAATCAAATCTTCTTAAAACTTTGATCATATCTCTTTTACAATTCAGTCAAGTCTTCTTCAAGTCTTCTATGAATTTGAATCACATTTTAAATCTGGATCGTGTATACTTCTGATCTGGACCAAGTTTGGACCATGTCTTCTTCTGATCATGTATTCTTCTGATTTAGAGCATGTCTTCTTTTGATCTGGATCATGTTATCTTCTGATCTGAACCATGTTATCATCTGGACAATATTTGCTTCTGTTATGGACCATGTCTTCTTTTGGACCATGTTATCTTCTGATCTGGACCACGAATGATATCCTCTGTTGATGTCTTATGATTCTTTCCTCTAATGACATCCTCTGATTTTTGCCTTTGATGACATCCTCTGATTTTTGCTTCTGATGGGATCCTCTGGTATCCTCTGATGATATCTTCTATTATCCTCTAGAGGTATCCTCTGGCGATATCTTCCGGTATCCTCTGGTGACTTTATCCTCTAGTGCCATCATCCTCTGGTGACATCCTCTAGTGACGTCATCTTCTGGTTTCTGCTTTTGGTGACGTCATCTTCAGGTTTCTGCTTCTAGTGACGTTATCTTTTGGTGTCGTTATCTTCTGGTGTCATCTTCTGATTTTTGCATTTTTCGAAGTCAAATATATTATTTTGTTAACATCAAAATTTTAAGTGAAAGAACCAACTTTGTTCCAACAAGATCACCTAGATAGCCCTGAACCAACTAGTCTTGATCAATTAATCACCAACTCTAAAATACAAAATTGTTCTTATTCCTATTAGAAAATCAACTAGATTAATAACTAGGCCTCATTACCTTCAACATTATGATTGCAATCTCCTTCCTTCCCAATTACATAATACTATTTCAACCATTCTATGCCCTATTTCTTCCACCTTGAGCTATGATAGATGTACTCCTAGTTACAATTTTTTTTGCTTATTTGTTTCTTTAATTAAGGAACCTCAAACTTATAATGAAGTGAGCAAACATGATTGTTGGAGCTTAGCTATGAAAATAGAGTTAACAGCCTTTGAAACAACAAATACTTGGTCCCTTGTTGATCTTCCAAAAGGTAAGAAAACCATTGGATGTAAAGGGTTTACAAGGTAAAATATCATGTTAATGGTTCTAGTGAAAGATATAAAGCTAGGCTAGTAGCTAAAGGTTATACACAATTAGAAGGTGTAGATTATTTTGATACTTCTTCTCCTATTGTTAAAATGTCACTGATAGAACTATTTTGGCTTTAGCTGCTACTATAGGTTGATTTTTAAAACAATTAGATGTTAATAATGCCTTCTTACAAGGAGATTTACATGAAGAATTTTATATATCATTGCCCCCTGGTATGCATCTTACCAACTCTGTTACTTCTCATTCTAAGTTTGCAAATTAAATAAATCTATCTATGGTTTCAAACAAGCTAGTATACAGTGGTATTAAAAGTTATTTGATTCTCCTTTATCCATTTGGTTACAAGCAATCTTCTACTGACTTTTCTCTTTTCACAAAAATATTGATTCTAATTTTTCTGCTTTACTTATATATGTTGATGGTATTGTCCTAACAGGCAATGATTACAATGAAATTCAGCATGTCAAATATTTTCTTGACAAACGTTTTAAAATAAAGAATTTAGGTTCATTAGGGTATTTTCTTGGTTTAGAAATTGTTAATTCTGATAATGGTATTTTACTAAATCAAAGAAAATACACTCTTGATGTTTTACAAGACACAAAAACCTTAGCCATCAAACCTTCTCTTACGCCTTATGACACTTCTTTAAAACTTCATTTATTTGATTCACCTTTGCATACTTTTGTATTATAATTTAGACGATTAATAGGGTGTCTCCTATATCTTACTACAATCCGTCATGCTATTTCTTTTGTTCTACAACAATTAGGTCAATATATTTCAAAACCTCTTCAAGTACATTATAAAGTTGCCTTTAAAATATTGCATTATCTTAAAAAATCCCCTACCAAAGAACTGTTTTTTCCTACTTCTAAATTACAAATTTCTGGTTTTGTAGATTTTGACTAGGCTACTTGCTCTATCACACGTAGATCGGTAACTGGATTTTGTGTCTTTCTAGGCGATTCCCTCATACCTTGGAAGTCCAAGAAGTAGCCTACAGTTTCTAGATCTAGTTCAGAAGCATATTATCGCGCTTTAGCTAGCGTCACGTGTGAACTACAATAGCTGAATTTTCTTTTTCATGAACTTGGTATTTAGTTTCCTACTCCAACTTATGTTTTTTGTGACAATAAATATGCAATATACTTGGCTTATAATCCAACTTTTCATGAGCGAACCAAGCATATTGAGATAGATTGTCACATAATTAAATAAAATATCAACAAAGGCCTCATCAAACTTTTTCTTGTGCCTTCTACAGCTCAAGTTGCAAAAAACATTTGCATAGTCCTTCTTTTTGTAAACTTATCTCCAAGCTTGGTCTATTAGATATCCATAGTCCAGCTTGTGGGGGAGTATCACAAATAAAGCATAAAATTAAGAGTTAGTTAGGATTAATAAAGATTAGTTAGGTTTTTCCTATTATTATGAGGTTTGTTAGTTTGTGATTAGCTTTGTATATATTCCTTATTTTAGGGGTCCATCTCCTATAAAAGCATAAGGGATTCTTAACTCTTCATCGATAGATAACGAATATTCAATCTTGTGTTTTTGTGATTCTAAGTTCAATAGCCAGATAGTTTTGATCCACGAAGCATGGGAGTGTTGCACAACAAATCTTGTGCATGCTTGGATCCTTAACTCGATAACTCCAACTACTACTTCAAGTATATTTTATATTGATATTGCAGCTAAAGTTTAGAACACTTTGAAAGAACATTTTTCCTGAGCTGGTAGGGTTCGTGTTTTATATTTGCAACGAGAATTGTATAGTTTCAAGAAAAATTTATGTTCTGGTAGTGACTATTTTACTAAAATCAGTAGTATTTGGGAAAAATTAGAAATGCATCGTCATATTCCCATGGCACTTCTTTTGTTGAGTGCACTTGCAAGTCCATGTAAAACTCTTGAAAATTCATAGAAGAAGATTATGTGATTTGATTTCTCACAAGACTCAACGATGATTACTCTATGATGTGTTCTCAAATACTTGTCATAGAACCCTATCTTGATTTTAACCATGTTTTTCCCATATTTTGTAACATCATAGCCAAATTGGTTTAGAGAAGGGTTGATGGTGAAACTTATCCTCTTGTTGTGGTAAATGATGTTGATGGAAGAAAATTTGTGAGAGCTAAGAGGTCACAAATTTGGTTACGAAGAAATTCTGTGAGGCCTTTGGGCGTCACAAATTTGTGGTAGCCTAAGCCATTACAAATCCCCCTCTTATTTACTATATATATCACACTTCATTCTCCTCATCTTTCTTCATTTATCACTTATTTCTTCTCTCAACTTTTTCTCTACCTTTTCTCTAAAAATTCACTTCTCATTTTCTCCTTTCATTTCTTAATTCTATTTTTTTCTTCTAAACTTTTTCTTTACCTTTTCTCTACTTTCTCTCTACTATTATTCTCTCCTTCTTCTCTTACTATTATTTTCTCTCCACATTATCTATTATTTGTAATTGAAAAATAATATTTGAATTTTTTTAAATTGTTTACATTTTTTTAAATAAACTTAAATTGTTTTTGCTATTTTAAAATATTTTTCAATTAATTTTTTACATTTTTTAAATTAACTATTTTTTTAAAATTATAATTTGTGAACGTTTTAACCATCACACATGTATTTTTTAAAAATCTGGTCACTTGTGGTGGTTTACGTAGTCACAAAATGACCAATTTTTTTTATAAGAAATCTGACCTATACCCTCACAAAGTCTTCACCAGATTTTTAAAAAATCATCAATTTGTTACGATTTAGATCGCTATAAACTATGTAACCAGCTCAATTGTGAGGATATTTTGGCCGTCACAAAATGATGTTCTATGGTTGTTTTTTCAGCTTTGTGAAGGCTTTTGGCCACAAAATTCTTATTTTCTTGTAGTGTTTTTACAAAAGTAATTACACCCCAAACTAGTTGTGTTGTCACTCCCCATCACAATGGTATAATGGAAAGAAAATATCAATATATATTGAAAATTGTAAAGGCTCTTTTATTTCAATCTCAATTACCTTATGCTTTTTGGGGCTATGTAGTTCAGCATGCCACTTTTCTTATTAATAGAGTGTCCTCTAATGCTATAAAATGAGACATTCCATTTCTAGTTTTACATGGTGTCCTTCCTCATTTACTGATTTAAGTACTTTTGGTTATCTATGCTTTGTGTATGTCTACACTTGAATATCACAAGTCAAAACGTAACCCTAGGGCCAAATAGTGTGTTCTTTGTCTCTAAAGTTGACATGAAAGGTTATATTGTTCTTGACATTCACACTAGAGCCATTTTGGTTGCTAGGCATGAATATTTTCATGAAATTATATTTCCTTATTGTACGAGCACAAACATAAAATGGAAGTATTTTGAGCCTTGAGAGAATCAGCTAACTAGTTATGCCATTTACCCAACAGACAATGCACAAACTGACCCACCTTTGCCAACTAGTACAAGCTCATCTCAATTACCAACATTTCCTGTCAGCGTCACACATGCACCCTACACACTACCAGCTGCCACACTAGCTCACCCACCAACTAACACACTTGCCTCAACACCAGTCCTATATGTCACATGATCATTTGTCTCCATCACATTCCATTTAATCTATTGCACTCCTTAATGATATTGAACCCAACTCTTTTGTTTATTTTTGCTTAGATTTTGAATGAGTGGCTACCATGAACACAAGGCTTAAATAAATGCAAGCTAATCACACTTGGGATTTGGTAGACTTTCAGTTGAAGACAAGCCCATTGCAACAAATATGGGTTTACAAAATTAAAAGTAAGACATATGGCTCCATATAAAGGTTCAAAGTAAGGCTTGTAGCCAAGGGCTATAACCAAATAGAAGGGATTGACATCTTTGAAACCTTCTCCCTAGTGGAAAAAATGACTACCATCAGAGTTGTATTGAATGTTGCTTTTAGCAATAGATGATTTATCCACCAATTGGATGTAAACAATGCTTTCTTCCATGGGAATCTTCATGAGGCTGTTTTCATGTGTGTTCCCCGAGGCTTCATAGAGTTCCAAACCACAAAACCAACAAGATAATCAAACCTCTCAATGGTTTGAAATAGGCAAGCAGTGTGTGGTATGAAACTTTCTCATTTCTTGACCAATTTCAATTATGTGCAGGCCCCTTTTGATCCTAATTTATATGTTGAGAAATCTGGTACAACCATTTCCTTATTGCTAACTACTGTAGATGATGTTATATTGATTGACAATTTGTTAGTTGAGTTTGCCATGGTTAAAGATGATTTACAAGTTGTATTTGGCATTAAAGATCTAGGAACTTTGAAGTTCTTCCTAGGAATTAAAGCAACACATTTTAAGAAAGGAATTACTCTTAGTCAAAAGAAATCCTGTTTAAATCTTCTTGCTAAAGTTGGTGTTCATGGATGCAAGTCAACTACTACAACCATAGATCCCAACACAAGGTTAATTGTTATTGATGTGCATGCTCATCCATATGTGATTGACTATAGGCATTTGGTGGGTAGACTTCTTTGCCTAACCTTTACCAAATCTCATTTTCTATATAGCAACAACTACAAGAAATGTGTGATTTTGCTAGAGCAAAAAGCCCTATGAAAGGCTAAAAAGGCCTTAGAAAAAAAAACCATTTCTGAGGGCCACAAGGCCTTATCTATAATGTTGGTCAAAAACAAAATACTTAGGATGGATGCACTCGCTTAATAGACTTTTTATTGAAGAAAAACAAAACAGAAAACCATTCACAGGGCCAAAACCCTCGCCAATTACCTAGAGCTTTGACCCTCACAACATACCTAGGGCTATGGTCCTTGCTATTGTCACGTTACAAAATATTTCCAATGGCTTCCCTCCCTATTGTGATGGTTCAGAACATTTCGTAGGGCCATGGTCCTGACAAATCTCACGTGTCAGAATCTTTTGCAAGGCTAGTCGCAAATATTACGTGTGAGACATGTTCCTAGGACTTTTACCCTCGAAAATAAACCCACTAGGAAAAAAATTATTTTATTTATATTCATATTAAACTAATCAAGTTATTTAATTTTATTTATTAAAAATTATGAAAATTCATTTATTATACAATTTAAATTTAATTATATAAATTTTTTGATAAAAAAATTATATTTTCATAAAAATGCATAATAAATACAATATACATTTTTTAATACAAATTTACATAAAAATTCAAAATTACACTATGAAATATAACATACAAATCACATTTCACTCATAATATTATTAATATAAATTTTAACTAGACAAAACTTTAAATCTAACCAATAGTGAAGAGTCGAATCTAACTTATCAATTTATTCATCTTCGTCAAAATATTTTCACAGTTATGCTATAAGAGACTTACAAGTCCAATGAGCTACTTGTGAGCTGGCTCACGTACTTACTAAGAGACTTACAAGTCCAATGATCTAGTGTTCTAGCTCTTTATTGTGATAGCAACAATGCCTTACAGATAGCAGTTAACCTAATTTTTCACGAACGGACCAAATATAATGATATAGATTTTCACAATGAACTGAAAGGAAGAAAAAATTGGATT
This sequence comes from Cicer cuneatum, assembly GCA_037974295.1. Taxonomy (NCBI): domain Eukaryota; kingdom Viridiplantae; phylum Streptophyta; class Magnoliopsida; order Fabales; family Fabaceae; genus Cicer; species Cicer cuneatum. The sequence goes on from JBBPBO010000005.1 coordinate 65,930,946, forward strand.
TTTTGGAATTGAGGGAAGGTGTTTGATTTGAAGGATTTGTTAAGAGCTTCTCAAGAGGTATTAGGAAAACGGGCATTTGGGAGAAATTATTGGTTTTTTTTTTAATATATATATATTGGGAGAAGAAGATGAAGAATAAATGTTAGCTTTAAGGATAGATGAAAAAATATTTTAGATTTTGTGATATTTTTTTAAACAAAAAATTGGTTTTACCGTCATTTTGACATCTACCTATTCTACTATGGACATGACACTCAGAGAATGACATATCATGTGCCATATATTCGTATATGTCACCAAACTAACAAGAGTTAAAAAGTCAATTTTACGATTACACTTTGACATATGTTTGGATGAGTCGACTAATTTGAATTTTTTTATAGATTTATGACCAAATTGATAGTTGTTGTCAATATTATTAGGTAACTTGTTTTGGGATCAACTCAATCTTGTTTATGTATTGTCCTATCTTTATTTAACTTGTAACACATGAGATTCAATCAGATTAAGGGTTGGATTTAAGTCTAAACATTTTAGGATTGGATAAGGAACATACCAAATTTGGTCTAACTCATCATTTGTACACCCTTAATCTATAATGAGAATTTGCCTAACTTGTAAATATGCGGTTGTAAGTATGCAGTTTCTTTCTTTAACTCAAAATACTCCATGTTTCTCAAAATATAAGGAAAAAAATTTCAAATATATCAATTTTATTAATATCTTAGGACAAAGAACTAGATCAAGCATTGATTGGGTTTTACAAAGCTGCAATTTGCCATTCTCCTCATGAAAATATACAAGACTAAAAATGCAGTTTTTGCCTACTCATTTTATCAAATCCGTAATTTTGACTCCTTCACTCTCCTATTTTTTTCTCTGTAAATTCGGTCCTCATTTTCAATTTTTTTTACATTTAATCTCTGAAATTAGAGTTACAATTTGGTGCTGTGACAATCATATAAGTAGTATGTACATGATAATATGGAAAATCATAATGATACAAAAATTAATTTTAAATTAAGTAATACCACTTTAATAACTTTTTTTTTTAAAATATAAATAAAGATTTAAAATTTTTTTTCTTTAAAAATTTCTGAAAATTAAATAGAAACAAAATAAATTGTTTTTAAAATTTTAGGAAATAAATTTTAAAAAATTTAATTTTCAGAAATTTATCTTAAAAATTATTTATTATTTGTAAATTTTTAAAACAAAAATAAAGTAATTTTAAAAAAAATCAGAAATTTTTTAAGAAAAATAAAAGAAACTTATAAATCATCTCTGATTGTGAAAAATCTTCAGAAATTTTATTTAAAAACCAAAAGAGTAATTTAAATGTTTTTTTAATTTGCAGAAATTTTTAACAAAAAAACAAAAAATTTTAAAAAATTTATTCATTTTTCTTTCAAAAAATTATTAAATTAGTATTATTTAATTTAAATGTTAAATCACCATGATTTCTATATCATCACAATATCTTGTATAATCATTTTATAAAGAACCCATTTTGAGTTTCGCACATCACTAACAAATAGTCCCTTGATGCCCTATATCATACTTTATGCCACTAATACACCTTTTGCCCGAATAGTTAAAAACTATGCTCTTATATTTTTTTTATTTGCACTATATTTTGTCTTAAATTAAAATATTTATTTATTTTAATAAAATTTAAAAAATTAAATTAAATACATAAATATTATGAGAAATACAAAACGATAAATTAAAAATGATAAAAAAAGCATAAATATATAAATTTGATTAAAAACCATACAACAATGAGAAATAATAAATACGACGAGCCACACATGACAATAAAAAATATAATAATTAATCTTTGTTATTCTCTTGTCCGAAATACTCCTAAGTATGCTTTATAAGGTCTGCTTGAAGTTGACGATGGTTTGTCTTTTCCGAATATGTGCTCTTCTTTGAGTATATGTTGCACAATTGGGTAGAGGACCATTCAATTGAGGCACCATTATCCACATGGTGGTAATCAAAATTATCACCATATGCATATTGTTCATCTTCAACTATCATGTTATGCAATATGCATGCTTACATTATAAGCTTCATTGAATTCATGTGCCAAGCGCGTATCGGACCTTAGACAATCGAGAATTGATCTTGGAGTACTCCAAATGCTTATTCCACATCATTCCTTAGAGTCTTTACAAATGTAGCTCACTCAGAATAAATATCATAAGCTAAATAGTATCTCCATTGTATAAGAGGTTTTATTCACTATATATTTAACTGTGAGAGTTTTTCAATCCAAAATGTTGTTAAACACATTGGATGCATTATCACATTGATGTCATTATTTGTATCAGCAGTACCATAAAATGAATGATATATCCACAAATCTTGTGATGTCATTGCTTTAAGCATTATCTTAGGTTTTCCATGATCATCCCGACTAAATTGTCTTTTACATGCGACCAGACAATTTTTCCATTCACAATGCATACAATCAATTGAATCTAGTATACATGGAAAACTATGTGCCTCCACCGTTTGTAGTAGGCGTTCAATATCTTAATTGTTAGGTCTCGTCAAATACTCAACTCCAAATATCGCGTACAATCCCGTCACAAATCACTCTAAACACTCAACTGCAATGCTTTCACCATTTCGAACATAATCATCCACATTATCAACAAATACCCCATATGTCAATAATTGAATAACGATAGTGCTTTTTTGTAATGGTGAAAGGTCATTTCTACAAATTGCATCAACCTTCATTTGGAAGTATTGATCATGATTGCTAAGGGTTTCTACAATTCAAAGTACACATGTCTCCTCATTCAAAACCTTCGTCGAAATTGAGCATTTATGTATGTAAAATTTTCAGAGAAATAGTCATTGAACAATTGATTGGGTTCACCTTCGCAATTTCAATTTCATCACCGACCTTCTTTGTATGCACCTAGCGTTGTTCACAATTTATTGTTGTTCCTATTAGCATACTAAGCAAATGATTTCTTCTTCAGTATTGTCTTCAAAGCATTCATCTATGACTTGTTTAAATATCGTATCAAAGTCAATGTTTATATCCATTATATGGATGATATGAGAAAATGAGAGAAGATTGCACGATTTTGATGAGAAAATGAAGGAATGAGAGGACATTGAAAATTTTGTCATATGTTTAATATATATAAACTTTGGTGTATAATGATTAGTTTTCAAAAAATAATATTATAAAGGCTAGTTTTTTAAAACAGTAATATTATAACAACTAGTTTTATAAAAAGAATATTAAAACGATTAGTTTTATAACAATTAATCATATAACAAAGACTTATATTTCATAACAAATAGTACTTTATCATGGTACATTAATCATAACTGAATTATAATATTTTTCGAATAAAAGAACTAGTTATAATAAAATAAAACATCAAGCTACACAAGTCTTACATATTTCCTAATGAGTTACAACAATCTTTATGATCTTTGAGTTCTTCCTCGTTCATAGTAGATTTATCCTTCAGGAAGACTTCATGCAATTTCTGCTAATTTTTTTAGAACATTATTTTTTACCTTCATAGCATTTTCTATGGTCATCAAATTGATTGAGTATGAAGGAGTTTCAACTACCTTTCCTCTTCCCTTCCTTTTAGCTTCCTTTTGTCCCATTGGTGATGCTTGATCATAGTTTGAAATACATAAAAAAATACGATGGATTAGGTGGTGGTGATGGATACATAAAATACGATGGATTTTGTAAATTGTCACCGACATGAGGTGGTTGATTTTGCAAAAAATTCATCTAATCTTGAAAATGATACTGATTGTGATCTATTATTTGAAAGAAACAAAATAAAATAATAGTTTGATAACAATTAAAAAAATAGAATGAAGGATTGAAAGTAATTTTGTTTTTTAAATAATTCTTCACTCAATACTATCCACACACATAAAATTCACTTAGTTATTTTCACACGGGCCACAATTTTCTTTCATCCACTCCAGATACACAAAACTCAAATTTTCCACTTTCCCCCACACGTACGACTAGTTTCTTTTAATACATACAAATCACTATTTTCACCTACGTCTGTAGGTATAGATGGTATATACCCACAAACAAAAATGGGCCATTGGTGTATGGAGTTATACACTTTTAATACTTGTAAATTTGTGTAGAAACAACCTTTTAATTGTGGGTATAAACGTCAATTAATTTTTTTTAAAGTTATATTATTTAAAGAAAAATTCATCCCTCCAATAAAAAAATTCTACTTTATCCGCTAAACAAATTTCAGTTTCTCCAAAATCAAAATCCCTATATTTTCAATTCCTCCAATTCATTATTCATTCTTCACCAATTTTCAGCCCCAACAATATCAATCGATTTTCTTTTTCACTAAATCCCTAAATCATGGACATATTGCGCCGTGGTTCACGTCCTTGATCAACTAACTTGTCTTCATTCACCCTCTCCGTCAACACACCATGTCGTCAACGCGAGCTCTCCTCCGTCAACAAGAGCATAGTTTGCGTCGTTGTCCACTCGTTCTTTCTTTTCCTATTCTCCGGTGTTCGTCTCTAGTTCGCCGACGTTGTGTACCGACAGGTTTGCATCTTTGTTCATGTTTTTGCGTTTGCTTGTTTGTTGTTATGTTATGTGGGTTGCTCTTTCAATGTTTGGTTTAGGGTTCATCTTCTTTGTTTTCTTGTTTGGGTTTCTTTTTGCTTTGATGCTTGCTCTGGTTTGGATCATTTTGCTTTTTGTTTCTTGTTCGTTTTATTTTGTTGGTCGTTCATAAGCATATGATTTTTTGCTTTATGTTGTAGCAACTAAGAAATACAATATCTTTATGTTAGTTATCATCTAGGTTGTAGTTCCAAAAAGACACAACAAATAAGTGTAAGCAATAGCTTGATATTGCTCGAATTTGTAGAGATATTGATTTGATTTGATAGATTTCTTAGTCAGCTGATCATAATCCCTAAACTTTAGGAACTTATTGTCAACCTTGTACATAAGTTATCTACACACCATTCATGTAATACATCACAACCTATTCAGTACTCATATTCAAGTGCAATCAAGCAATATTTTTCGAAAGTTTACACAAGTAGGATTCTTACTGGATGATTGTGGGAGTACAGCAAGATAACCCTTTTGCTGTTATGTGGGATTAATGGTGCTCTATTACTTTGGTTTAGGTGGTACGAGAGAGTGAATCATGTAGTCTTTGGAGACATCAGGTTGTCTTTTTAATGTAGTGCCAGAGTTGATCATTCTTCTTCATTGTAAAACCTACACTAACTACTTCGGCTGTGTTTTCATTGTACTGCTGGTGTTGGTTTTGCTCTACACATCATGTGCTAGAGTTTTTGGAATAAATTTTTCTCTTATAAAAAAAAATAGTATAATATATACTTTATGTGTTATGTTTTGATTGATGGTTGAAAAGATACTTGTGGCTTTTGACTTATGGTTAAATTTTAGTTTAGTTTTTTGTGTTGATTATTCTTTTTCTATGCCTTGGTTATCTTTAAAATGTATGTTTGTGGCTCAATGAGTTTGTGGCTCTATGAATTTTTTCTCTAGAGATTAATCTTTTTTACTAATATATAATATTAAACCTGCAAGAAGGAGACAGAGTAAGCCATTTATTTTAGTCCTTCAATGACAAAGGAAGATAATGAACATAATAGTAATCACTTCAATCAAGAATAGCACCTTCCTTAACACCAAGTCTACTACCATACCCTTCATAAGTTTTTAGTGAGTTTGCAAATTGTGGTTTCACTTCTATAGGCAAATGAAAGAATTGATGAAAATTATAATAAAAAGAAAATGGAGTGCATCATATAGTGGGGACTTGCAATAAAAAGAAACACCGAGAAGCATGGTCGTCATTCCGGCAGCAGCAACGACGATGAATGTTTGATTTTTTGGTCTTTTCTTTTCTAAGTTTATTCTCTCATTTACCTTGTTTTTTACTCTAACTACAGATCTGAATATTACAATTTTTTATAACAATAGAGTGCCCGTAGAGTGATAATAAAGAACAAACAAATTTATTGTACATAGGGTAGAAGTATTATCTAACCAATTTGTCTTGCTTTTGTTTCAAACTCAAAGCTTGTCTACTTCTCTATGAGTTTGATACAACTATTGAATTTTCAGTTTTTACTTCTATTCTTTAACACCATAAAATTAACTTAGTTGTTATTGGAGAATGACGATTATTTTCAATATAGATTCATATATGATTCATTTCCGTTGTTCATGTTAATAATATAATAAAAATTTGCTTTATAGCATTATATGAAGTAGCAATGTCAATTTACAAAGAAGGGGGGTTTGAATTATAAATTTGCTTATTTAAAAATTCATGTTAAAACTTAAGAAAATAACTCAAGATTGATCTTGGTTGTGAAAACAGAAAACGGAGAACGTTCTTGATTATGGAAACAGAAAACAGACAACGTTCTTGGTTAGTTAAGAAACAAAAATTAACTTATCTATTTAACTTTAATAATTGAAAGACTGAAAGTAAATAGAGATAGAGAAGAGATTGTTAAGACAAAATCTCAATTAATTGTTTTATGTAAACAAACAAAGATTAATTAAATATTCTAATTATGATTCTAAATGTGTTATTTAACATTTGCTTTTGAGTGTGATAATCTAAGATAGGTACTAAGCAAAAACAAACAAAATTAGTTTAAGGAAAAAACAAAAAAAATGACCTGCTAGATACCAAGAATGTTCTTGACATTTTTTTGGAAAACCAAAAACGTTTTCCACATTTTTCTACAAGGAATATACAACTTTCATTTTAGCAAAAGAAATACTCGAAAACATCAAAGGAGAAAAGACATGACTCAAAGCAAAATGATAGAATCATTCAAAGATCAATCATTCTCTAGCTCAAGAACATTCTCCAGCTTTTGTGAGTCAGACCAAGAAGGTTAGAAACCATATGAATTCTTCTTGCATTTGCATCTCATAAACTTAAATGAACAAGTTTATGTACGACAACCTCCCGGTTTTGAAGATCAATCAAAACCAAATCATGTTTTCAAACTTACCAAAGCTCTCTACAGTTTAAAACAAGCACCAGAAGCTTGGTTTAAAAGATTAAGTTCCTTCTTAATCAAGAATGGATTTTCGAGAGGAAAAATCGACACTACACTACTTAAGAAAATTGATAAAAATGAGTTACTCATAGTTAAAGTGTATGTCGATGATATTATCTTTGGCTCAACTAATGAGAAAATGTGTGATGCTTTTTCAAAACTCATGCAAAGTGAATTTGAAATGAGTAGGATGGGAGAGTTAAGGTATTTCCTTGGCTTACAAATTAAGCAACATGAAGATGGCATATTTATTTGTCAAAAAAAATATATAAAAGATCTTTTAACAAAATATAAAATGAATGAAGCCAAAATCATGACTACTCCCATGCATCCATCTTCTTCATTAGACAAAGATGAAAATGGAAAATCTGTTTCTGAAAAAGAATATAGGGGAACAATAGGATCTTTCTCTTATTTAACTGCCAGTAGATCTGACATTGTGTTTGTAGTAAAATTATGTGCTTGGATTTCAATCTGCACCTAAATAATCTTATTTAACTGTTGTAAAAAGAATCTTTAGATATCTTGTTGGTACTACTGATCTTGGCCTTTGGTAGAGAAAAGGTTCTCATTTTAATCTTGTAGCTTAGTGCGATGCTGATTATGCGAGAGATAAAATTGAACGAAAAAAGCACAAGTGACACATATCAGTTTCTTGGAGAAGCTTTAATAAGTTGGTTGTGTAGAAAACAAAACACGATTGCATTATCAACAATTGAAGCTGAATATGTCTCAGCAGCAAACTGTTGCTCTCAAGTCATTTGGATAAGAAATCAACTTGAAGACTTCTCTATAAGTTATTCAAATATTTCAATTTATTGTGATAATACTAGTGCAATTAATATGTCTAAAAACCCCATTCAACCTTCTAGATCCAAACATATTGAAATAAAACATTTTATTCGTGATCATGTTAATAAAAAAGAATTTGAATTAATCTTTGTTGATACTCAAAAACAACTTGTTGATATCTTTACAAAGTCTCTGGTAGAGGATAGTTTCAACTTCATCAAAGAGAAACTAAAAATCATTAAAAATCCAATATGTATGCATTAGGAAAATTATGTTTATGCAAAACCAAAAACGATTTTGGTTTTACGATCATTCTCCGTTTTCGCGAATCATTCTTCGTTTTCCCCACTCAAAACTGAAATAGTGCTTTTTGGGTGGCATTTATTACACTTGTCTGCTTGTTTGGAAAAGTGACCTGCCACGCTGTCAACTTCTCACCTTCTCGCCTCCAAACCTATTCCTTTCAAATCAAACCATTTTTTCATCTTCCCCCCAGAAAACCAAAATCGTCTGCAACCTTTCCTCTCCCAACAACTCTTTGCATTCCATTTCTGATTTTTTTTTCTTTGCATCTTCTTCCCAAAATTCCTTTTGTCTCTCAAAAACAAAACTTTGTCCCGATTCAAAAAATGGCAAGAACCAAAGTTTCAGCGCGCAAAAACTCGTGCCCTAACACACCCTCATCATCATCATTTCCTTCATCATCGCCCTTCCAAAACCAAAATTGTTCACCATCACCTCCACCCAGACCATCATTTCTTGAAATATCTCGCTGGAATATGCACTTCCAAAACAAAAAACTCCGATCCCATTGTCCTGATCATTTCTGACAATTATGATTCTGAAACTGAAGTTTCCCCAAAACCCTCTCAAACTTCAATTCCTTCTTAACCTTCTCCACCCTCCAAATCCACTTATCAAACCGCGCCATCTCAATCATCCATCCCTTCTGAACCATCTCAAGCCACTCCCACAGTAAAAAACGATCCATCTATGAGATTTTCTCTTCTTCCAAACCAGCATCTTCATCTCCTCAAAAACCAAACACTAAAACTCAAAACCTAAAAGTGAAATCAACTCCAACACTAGCCCTAGCCCAATTTCTGGCCATAAACAAACTTAGAAACCCCCAAAGAAAACCCAAAACCACTGCTCCAAAACAGAAACCTAGAGAACGTTCATCTTCTCTAGAACGTTCTCCAACTGCTTCTCCTAAACGTTCTGCTCCCAAAACAAACCATCCAGAACGTTCTCCATCTGTCTCTCCCCTTCTAAATCTGGCCCCAAACTCTGCTTCCCTTTTCTAATTCCTTTCTCCCTTCAAAAAACATTCACTGAAAAATGGGCTGAGAGACCCATAAGAATTGGAAGAGTGTTTTTGCTGGATACACTCACTCTAGAAGGTATAACCATCAGGGATCACACTTATTCTCTTGGCAGGACCTCCTTCCTCTAGACTTTAGAGTGTTTCTATCATGATGTGGTCAGAGCTTTCTACTGCAAGACTTAGACCTTCCTAGAAAAATCCATTTTGGTGTCCAACATCAAAGGAGTAGAGATAAGGCTGACTCCTGATATTCTAGCCTCCATCCTCAACCTCCCCACTAAAGGACCCACAGTTTTTTGTAAGAACTGGTATTCAGTTCTAAACCTTAACAGAAAGGAAGTTTTATCTGACATCTTCCAACAAAACTCTAAAAACTACCTATCCACATCCCTCAGGCCTTTGTGCAAAGTTTTCAACAGCATAAACCAATACTCTGTCTTGCAACACTGTGGCAGTCGCGAGTATGTATCCGATAATGATGCCCTCATCATTTATCACCTCGTCCATCGTCAATGATTAAATCTGTTAAGACAAACTCTCATTTTAAAGTTTTGATGAAAATAAACAAAGTCAAGAAATCAACATAATAAAGCCAAAATCTGAATAGATAAGATCAAAGAACATTCTTGACATATTTTAGAAAACGGAGAATGTTCTCCAGGTTCAAATATGTTCAAGTCTGTTTCAAGATCAATCAGTCCAGGTTGATAATCAATCTCCAGTAGCTTTAGTATAGCTTTCTGCAACAACTCTTCATGATGTTTTCAAATATGTTTTAACAAAAATCAAGACTCAAGTTCAAGCTAATAACATGATCACATATCTAAAGTATGAAATGATCATTAGGCTCAAGAATCTGATCAAAAACAAAGTTTTTCAGCCCATTCGAAATAGAACTTAAAAGAAGTCAAAAGTTAGAATATTTTTAATTAGAAATACTGGCTCTGGTCAAGCCTGACAAGAGCACTTCCAACGACTCTCTTGACCTTCATTAACTACTCTTAAGCCTATAAAAGGAAGGCCAATGTTTAAGGAAAACGCAGAAGTTCAAGTGCTAACAAATCTTATAAAATCATTCACATACTTAAAACTCTCTCATTACTCAAAAAAAGAATCAGTTTGATCACTTTTCTTTACTTTGTTACATTTGTACTGAATTCTTTGTAAATAATCGAATCTCAAACAAGAGTTGAGACATCTTAGATTCTAACAAAACAATCTCATCATTATTGTAAAACTCGAACTATAAGAGTTTAGTATAGTTTGGGTAGATTGTAAGAAATCCTATCAAGATTGATAGGTGACCTGATTAATCTCTTTCTGGGTGGAATTTGATTAAAGTTTGTAACAAGATCAAAGTTGATCTAAGCTATGTGCTGTAAAACCAAGAAAGTTCTTGTTTTAAACACTTAGTGGAAAATCTCACAATTGTCACGACTAGATGTAGCCCGAGTTGGGTGAACCAGGATATATCCTTGTGTGGTATCTCTTATCCTTTATCTCTTTATAAAGTCTGATTGATTTTCAAGTTAAAAATACAAACCGTTTTTCTGATTTTTAACAAACCAAGAACGTTCTCCGTTTTTCTGATAAAAACCAAGAACGTTATCCGTTTTCTGTTTTCTTAACCAAGATCATTTTTGAATTCAAATGTTAAGTTTTTTCAGGAAATTTTAAAAGGGAAGATTTACAATTCAAACCCCCTTTCTTGTAAATCAATTTTGCTACTTCAATTGGTATTAGAGCACGGTCTCTAAAAAGAACACCTAACAAGTGTTAGAGAAAAAGATTAAGAAAAATGTCCAAAGCAAAATACATTGTTGAGGGAGGATCTTCAAACAGACCACCATACTTCGATGGTACATATTACTATTTCTAGAATAGCTAAGTGCATATGTTTCTTAAATCACAAGACACAGGCATGTGGAACATCATAATCAATGGAAATTACATTCCAAGAGTGAATCAAGAAGATTCAACTTCAATAGAGAAGAAAGAAGCAGACTGGACTGCTGATGATAAAGTTAAGGTACTCTTAAATTCTAAAGCTCGATTATTCTTATCGTGTGTTTTGAGCAGAGAAGAAAGTGAAAGAGTAGATGAATGTGAAACTGCTAAAGAAGTATGAGACACATTGCAAACTCACTATGAAAGAACAAGCCATGTCAAAGAAACAAGAATATACATTGGTATAAGAAAATTCGAATTGTTTGAAATGCAAGAAGGAGAAACTATTGATGAGATGTACGCAAGATTCACAACAGTAGTAAATGAGATGCGTTCCCTTGGCAAAGCTTACTCAATACAAGACAGAGTGAAAAAGATCATGAGATGTCTTCCAATTGTATGGAGACCAATGGTAACAGCTATAAGCCACACCAAGAATCTTGAAACACTTCCCATAGAAGAACTAATTGGAACCTTAAAAGCACATAAAATATTGCTAGAAGAAGATAAACTAGTCAAGAAAGGCAAGACAGTGGCTCTAAAAGCATCTCAAGAAAGCATCACAATACAAACTGATGAAGAACCAGAAGAAATTGGACAAGAAGATGCTGATGAAGAAATTCTTCTTCTCGCCAAGAAGATGCCATATCCATTTATCTTTATCGATTGACTTAAAACAGGATTCATATGGTAATTCTTCTAGGTAAAGGACATATAAATTTTTCTTTCTATTTCCAGAAAATAAAACTTCTCTAGATTCTGTTTTTCTAACTTCACACACTCTTGGTTTGAAGATAACTTCAAAATCATTGTCACATAACTGACTTTGACTTAGAAGATAATGTTTCAAACCTTCAAAATATTGAACATCAGTTATTTGAGCATAGTTTGTCTTACTAATAGTTCATTAACCTTTAATCTGAGCTTGATAATTGTTTCCAAAAGTAACTGATCCTCCATCCTTTTTAATGGACATGAAACAATTTTTATCACATGTCATGTGTCTCGAACAACCATTGTTCAAGAACCAAGGCTTTCTCTTGGCTCTTTGAAATCCAGCCTGCATAAGAGTTTACATCCATTTTAGGTACCCATTTTGTCTTGGGTCCTTGAGAGTTAGTCTTAACAATTTCTTTTTTTTTCAAATAACAGATTGATTCTTGATGACCAAATTTGAGGCAGTAGGAGCATTTGATTGTTGGTCTTGGAATTGATTTCGAAAACTGGGTTTTAAAAGGCTTTAATCTTGATTTTGCAAAGTTTCCAGATGAATTCTTTGTATTCTTCTGGTGAGAAGAGCAATTTCTTCATCAGCATCTTTTTGTCCAATTTCTTCTGGTTCTTCATCAGTTTCTATTGTGATGCTTTCTTGAGATGCTTTCAGAGCCATTGCTTTGCCTTTCTTGTCTGGTTTATCTTCTTGTAGCAATATTTCATGTGCTCTTAAGGTTCCTATCAGTTCTTCCAGGGGAAATGTTTCAAGATAATTGGCTTGGATTATAACTGTTACCATTGGTCTCCATACAATTGAGCTTTAGAATTTAGGAGTACCTTAGCTTTATCATCAGTAGTCCAGTCTGCTTCTTTCTTCTTTGCTGAAGTTGAATCTTTTTGATTCACTCTTAGAATGTAATTTCCGTTGATTATGATGTTCCACATACATGTGTCTTGTGATTTAAGAAACAACCGCATTTTGCTTTTCCAGAAATAGTAATTTGTACCATCAAAGTATGGTGGTCTGTTTGAGGATCCTCCCTTAACAATTTATTTTGCTTTGGACATTTTTCTGGATCTTGTTCTCTAACACTTGTTAGGTGTTCTTTTTAGAGACCGTGCTCTCATGCCAATTGAAGTAGCAAAATTGATTTACAGGGAAGGGAGTTTGAATTGTAATTCTTCCTTTTTAAAATTTCCTGAAAAAACTTAACATTTTAACTCAAGATGATCTTGGTTAAGAAAACGGAGAACGTTCTTGGTTAGTTAAAAATCAGAAAAACAGTTTGTATTTTTAACTTGAAAATCAATCAGACTTAATAATGAGATAAAGGATAAGAGATACCGCATAAGGATATATCCTGGTTCACCCAATTCGGGCTACGTGCAGTCCTCACAATTGTGAGATTTTTCATTAGGTGTTTAAAACAAGAACCTTCTTGGTTTTACAGCACCTAGCTTAGATCAACCTTGATCTTGTTACAAACTTTAATCAAATTCCACCCAGAAAGAGATTAATCAGGTCATCTATCAGCTTTGATAGGATTTCTTACAATATATCCAAACTATACTAAACTCTTATAGTTCGAGTTTTACAATAATGATGAGATTGTTTTGTTAGAATCTGATATGTCTCAACTTTTGTTTGAGATTCGATTCTTTACAAAGAATTCAGTACAAATATAACAGAGTAATGAAAAGTGATCAGACTTATTCTTTTTTGCGTAATGAGAGAATTTCAAGTATGTGAATGTGAATGATTTTATGAGACTTATAAGCACTTGAACTTCTGAGTTTTCCTTGAGCATTGGCCTTCCTTTTATAAGCTTGAGAGTAGTAAATGAAGGTCAAGAGACCCGTTGGAAGTGCTCTTGTCAGGTTTGACCAGAGCCAATATTTTTGATTAAAAATATTCCAGCTTTTGACTAATTTTAAGTTCTGTTTTGACTACGCTGAAATCCTTTGTTGTTGATCAAAATCTATTGAGCTTAATGATCATTTAATACTTCAGATATGTGATGATGCCTTTAGCTTGAACTGGAGTCTTGATCCTTTAAAACTGATTTGAAAAGATCATGAATAGTTGTTGCAGAGGGCGGTACTGAAGCTGCTGGAGATTGATGATCAATCTGGACTTTAAGCTTTTGAGTTTCCTAGAGATTGATATTCAATCTGGCTGATTTTCTAAACATACTGAAAACTGTCCTTATGCCTTACATATTGTCAAGATTGTTAATCAGTCTTGACAGTCAAACTGGAGATTGTTCAGTCTTGCTTGGACAACTTGATTCATTGCATTTTTCCTTTGTGATTCGAATGACTTCTTTAATTTAAAATGGATCATATATATTCCTTGTCAAGTACTTATAATACTAATGTAAATTCCAAAGATAATATCTTCATTTAAGTAATAGAGATTGATTGATCTTGAAGCAAACTTGACCATATTTGAACTTGGAGAACATTCTCCGTTTTCCAGATTTTGTCAAGAATGTTCTCTGTTCTTGTCTGTTCAGATTTTGGCTTTATTATGCTGATTTTTTGGCGTTGCTTGAAACCTATCTTTGAATTAATACACTCAAAAGCACAAGTTAAAATAACATAACATTTTAAAATCATAATTAACGTTCTTAATTAACCTTTGTTTATTTTCATCAAAACTTTAAAATGAGAGTTTGTCTTAACAACTTGAACTATAAGTAAATCATTTTTATTAGTTTTCTTGAATAGTGTAGTGTCGATTTTTCCTCTAGAAAATCCATTTTTGATTAAAAAGGAACTTAATATTTCATATCAAGCTCTTGGTGCTTGTTTTAAACCGTATAGATATTTGATAAGTTTGAAAACATGATTTGCTTTTGAATGATCTTCAAAATCGGGTGGTTAACGCACATAAACTTGTTCATTTAAGAAACCATTTAAGAATTCACTTTTAACATCCATTTGAAAAAGTTTAATAAGTTTATGAGATGCATATGCAAGAAGAATTCGTATGGCTTCTAACCTTGCGATTGGAGCAAATGTTTCATCATAGTGTATACCTTCTTGTTGATTGTAACCTTGAGCAATTAATCTTGCTTTGTTTCTTACAACCTTATCTTCTTCATCTAGTTTGTTACTGAATACCCATCTTGTTTAAATGATGGTTTAATTATGTGGATCTAGAACAAGATCCCAGACTTCATTCTTTTCAAACTGAAGAAGTTCTTCTTTCATCGCATTTATCCAACATGGATCAACTATGACTTCTTTGATTGATTTTAGTTCAATTTAGGAGATCATTACCATGTTGTTGTTGACATCATCCTTGAATGACATTCTTGTTCTAATTCCATCAGTTGTATCTCCAATGTTTTGATTTTGAAGATGATCACTAATAGTTCTCCAGCTTTTAGGAGGAGAATGGAACAAAGATTTTTTAACAAATTGGGTTTCCTAGGGAACATTTTGCTGCTGCTGCCCAAGATGTTCTTCTTCTTCATCATCTCTTTTACTCATATTAAGATCATTATATTTATCAAACAATATATGCATGCTAAGTTCAACAATTTTAGTTTTTAGATTAAAAACCCGATAACCTTTAGAATCGATTGAGTCACCCAAGAATATAGCTTTGTTTGATTTTGCATCAAACTGTCTAAGGTTTTCTTTGTTGTTTAAAATGTAACAATAACATCCAAAAATATCAAAATATGAGATGTTTGGCTTTCTGTTTTTTCAAATTTTATGATGTTTTGTTGATAATCTTTCTTATTGATATACAGTTTAGAATGTAGCATGAAGTATTGATAGCTTCAACCCAAAAATATTTTTCAACATTAGACTTCGGTTCTTGAGAGTTAGTTTTAATATTTGGTTTCTTTTTTATATAGCAAGTTGATTCAGAGTACCCATTTTGGAACAATAAGAACACTTTAGTGTTGGAGAATTTTTAGAAAACTGAGGTTTAACTGGTTTTGATAAAATTCCAGAATGTTCTCTTTTTGTTAAATTTTCTAGAGAAAGTTTTCTTCCAGAACGTTCTCCTTTTTTTAAATATACTAGAGAACGTTCTCCCTTTTCTGGTTTGGAGAAAACTCTGTTTTTGTTCCAGATCGTTCCACTTTTTTAAAAATCCTTTTGTTCTTGATTTTTTCATCTTTTTATTTATTTAAAATAACATGAAAATTCTAGATGTCCAATTTTATTACAATATGAACATTTTGTTTTGCATTTATTCTCTTTACTTTCAAGAACAAAGAAATTTTCACATTTTTTATTTTTGAGTTTTATCAAAACCAAGTCTTGCTTTATAAAAAATTCCTACTTAAGATCTCATGACTTTTTGAAAAGTTTCAGTAGCTCTGATGAATTTTGATAAGTCATTTTTAAGAAATTCAACTTCAGTTTTAAGGAGAACGTTCTCCTTTTGTGTTGCAGAACATTCTTGATTTTCTTGACTTTCAGTTTTATAATTTTTAAATTGATTTTATAAAAAAAATTTATGATTTTTTTAAATTCATCATTCATAGCTTGAGTTTTCCCTTTTTCTTTATAAAATTGTTCTTTTAAATAGCTACATTTTTTAACAAGAATGTTTGAGTCATTTAGTAAATTGTCAAATTCTTTTCCCATTAGTTCACATAAAGAGCAATGTTTAGAATCAGTTACCTCATCTTCTTCTGCGTTTTCCATCAGACATATGTTGGCTTCTTCTTCTTCTGTGTCTGAATTTTCGAAATTGATTTCTTTTTGAATGGAAATCTTTTTGGTGCTTTTTTTTTATGGACATACAACTTTGTGATGTCCTAGTTTGTTACATCCAAAACATGTGACTTGACTCTTACCCCCTTCTGTTTTGGGGTTTTCCTTTTTACTTAGGAATCCCCTTTTGATCAGGCTTTTTCTTCTCATCATTCTCTGGATCTTTCTGGTGAGAAGAGATACTTCTTCATCAGTTTCTTCTAAGTCCTCATCTATTTGTGATGATAGACTTTGCTGAGATGATTTTAAGGCTATTGTTTTGCCCTTTTTGATTGGTCTGTCTTCTTGTAGTAATACTTCATTTTCTCGTAAAGTTCCAATCAATTCTTCCAGTCTGAGTATGATAAGATTTTTGGCTTGGCTTATCCTTTCCCTAAGGAGCGTATTTCATTTACAATGGTTGTAAATCTCGAGTACATCTCATCAATGGTTTTACCTTCATTCATCTCAAAGAGTTCAAACTTTATTATGCCGATGCCAATTATGGTTTCTTTTACATGGCTTGTTCCCTCATGATGGGTTTGTAATGTGTCCCATACTTCTTTAGCAGTGTTACATTCATCAATTCTTTCACTTCCTTCCCTGCTTAATGCACAAGATAAACACTATTGAGCTTTAGAGTTTAGGAGTACCTTAGTTTTATCTTCAGTTGTCCAGTTAGGTTCCCTTTTTTCAGCTGATGTTGGATCATCTTGACTTACTCTTGGGATGTAATCACCATCAGTTATGATACGCCACATTCCTGTATCTTGTGATTTCAGAAACAGTTGCATCTTATGTTTCCATAAGTAGTATTCTGTTCCATCAAAATAAGGTGGCCATAAAAATTTGCTTTATAACATTATGTGAAGTAGCAATGTCAATTTAGAAGGAATGGGAGTTTGAATTGTAAATTTTCCTATTTAAAAATTTCTTTTAAAATTTAAGAAAATAATTCAAGATTGATCTTGGGTGTGAAAACAGAAAACAGAGAACGTTCTTGGTTCTGGAAACAAAAAATAGAGAACGTTCTTGGTTAGTTAAGAAACAGAAATTAATTTATCTATTTAAGTTTAATAATTGAAAGACTGATAGTAAATAGATATAGAGAAGAGATATCACACAACGATATATCCTAGTTAACCTAACCCGGACTACGTCCAGTCTTCACAATCGTGAGATTTTCCACTAAGTGTTCAAAATGAAGGACCTTCTTGGTTTTACACCACCTAGGTCAAATCAACATTGTTTTGTTACAAACTACAATTCTTTTCACCCAGAAAGGAGTTCAATCAGGCCAGCTATCAATCTTGAGAGGATTTGACACTTCACCTGTTAATCTTAAAATGATTTTCTAAACAAACTACTCAAGCTATAAACAACTCTTATAGTCTTGAGTTTACATAATAATGATTTAAAGTGTTTGTGAGACTTTCAAGTATGAATGTAAGTGATCGATGTTGCTATTTTATAATTTGTTACTCAAGTGCTGAATTTTTTCATCTATTGGTTGTTATAATATTGGAAAGACTCGATGTTGTTTTATAATTTGCTACTGAATTTTGCAATCTGCTAGTTGTTATAATATTGGAAGGACTCGATGTTGTTGTTTTATAATTTGTTACTCAAGTGTTAATTTTGTCATCTGCTAGTTGTTATAATATTTGAAGGACTCAATGTTGTTTTATAATTTTCTACTCAAGTGTTGAATTTTGTAATCTGCTAATTGTTATAATATTGGAAGGACTTGATGTTGTTGTTTTGCTAATCTAGGATATTGTTTTCTTAATATACTTGTTATTGATTCGTTTATATTTCAGGAAGAATTGAGAAAATATAGTAATTGAGAAAAACACACAAGGTTGTGTCTTGGAAGAATAATACATTTTCTTGAGTACATAGACCTTTTAAGAATGGACGTGTGCATGTTGAGAAAAAATCTCTTTTAATGATAACAAAATTATCTTAAGATTATGATTATATTAATGCGTGCATTTAAGTATTGTACTAAGAAAGGAACAGAATTAAAATCCAGAGATTCAAGATCGCAACTTTCTGTCCAGAGGATAAACGTATGTAGGAAACAAAGTCATTAATTCCAGAAGCAGAAAACCTAAAGTTAAAACACCAGAGGTAGAACATCTGGAACAGAAAACCAGAAGCAGAAAACTAGAAATATAGAAACAAAGTTGAACACCAGAAGCATAACACCAGAAGCAGAACACAAGAAGCATAACACCAGAAGCAGTAGCAGAACACCAGAAGCAGAAAACCAGAAGATGAACATAAGAAGATATACATCAGAAGATGAACATCAGAAGAAATAAATCAGAGGATAAAAAGATGAACATCAGAGGATAAAAATCAGAAGATGAACTTCAGAGGATAAACATCAGAAGATGAACTCTAGAAGATAAACATCAGAAGATAAACACCAGAAGATAGACACCAGAAGATAAACATCAGAAGATGAACACTAGAAGGTAAACATCAGAAGATGAAACACCAGAAGACGAATACCATAAGGTGAACTTCAAACACCAGAAGGTAATTACCAGAGGATAAACTCTAGCTGCATTTTCATCCTCCTACGTTAAAAATAACTAACCGTACCAAAGTATCAAAAGCTGCATCATTCATGAAAAGAGAAAGGTCATGTCTTGGAACCAGAAAAGAGAGATTTCCAGCTGTCAAATCGTATGGAAAGATCTAACCTCCTGGAAAACTATGTAAAGAAGTAACCTCCCAAATGTTAAGCTGACAAAGGACAAAATTCAATGGCAAAACTGTAATTCAAAAACAAAATTCAGGATCATTATAACTTGGGTAAACGATCATAAAGGACAAACTTTCTTGAAGAGAAAGTTACCTTTTCTCTATAAAAAGGAGGCTGCTCTTCTTCAGCATGACACACAACTACACGCATAAAAAGAAAATATCAAGAGGTTATCAAGAGCATTTTCAATCTCCCCTCAAGCTTTCTATAATCTTACACTAGATCTTTGATTCATCTTTGTAGAAAGTAATATCAATCAAACTACTTCATATCAGTTTTAGAACTTCAAGTGAGTTACACTTGAGTGAAATCAGAAAGAAAGAATTGTAAGCTTGGTGAAGCTATAGAATACACGATTTGTAATCAACCTCAGTAAGAGGCTGATAGCTTTTGATACTTAGTAAAAAACTCACAAGTGTGAGGACTGGACGTAGCCTTCATTGGGTGAACCAATATAAAAATTCGTGTGTCATTATTCTCTCTATTTATTTCAACGTCTGATAATCATCCTCTCAAAGAGGACAGTGGTTTAAAACTAAAACAGAATTTTTAAAACCTCGAATATCTCTATTCAACCCCCCTTCTAGTGATATTCTAGCCACTTCAATTGACATCAGAGCAAGGTTCTCTAAAAAACTATACCTTACAGTGTAAGAGAAAAATATCCAAAAGAAATATGTCAAAAGCTAAGTATATCCCAGAAAGAGGATCATCCAGCAGACCTCCCTACTTCGATGGAACTGACTACTACCACTGGAAAGGCAAAATGAGATTGTTTCTCATATCTCAAGATAACAACATGTGGCCAGTGGTAGAAAAAGGAAATCATGTCATTAGAATCAACAACGCAGATCCAACCTCTGACGAAAAACCTCAAACACAATGGACAGCTGAAGCAAATGCCAAGGTACTTCTAAACTCTAAAGCTCATTTATTTCTAATGTGTGCTCGGAGCAAGGAAGAGTATGATAGAGTTGAAGAATGTCAAAGTGCTAAGGAATTATAGGACACCTTGAAGGTCCATCATGAAGGTTCAAGTTACGTTAAAGAGGTTAGGATTGACATGGGAGTAAGAGAGTTCGAGTTGTTTGAAATGAAGGAAGAAGAAACAATTGATGAAATGTTCTCAAGGCTAACAATCATCCTGAACAATTTAAGGTCTCTGGGAAAAGAATACTACGTCCAAGAGAGAATAAGGAAGATATTAAGAAGTTTACCAAAGGAATGGAGACCCATGGTGACTGCCATCACAGAAGCAAGAAATTTAGCCACCATGAGGTTAGAAGATCTGGTTGGAACTCTTAGAGCTCATGAACCTCTATTGCTTGCTGATAAACCAAGCAAAAAGGGAAAAATGATTGCGTTGAAATCCAGTCAAACTGAAAGTCCATCCTTCAAAAATTCTGAAAATATCACAAAAAAGGATAACACAGAATATCCTCTTTCTGAGGAGGAGGATGAACTGGCTCTAATTTCCAAAAATATCCAAAGAATAATCAACAGAAGAGGACAAGACAAAAGATCCTCTTAGAAAGAAAAGATTGACAAAAGCCAGATAACTTGTTATGGATGCAATAAAATGGGACACTACAAAACTGAGTGTCCTCTAAACAAAAGGAACATAAGAAGATTTCACAACAAGAACAAATCTATGATGGCAACTTGGGATGACAGTGATGAATCATCCTCCGAGCAAGAAAAGGAAGAAGAAGCCAACCTTTGTCTCATGGCAAATTCAGAAACAGATGAGGTAAGCATCATTGATTTATGTCCTTCTTGTGAAAAGTTAGAAATAGAATTTGACAATCTCTTAAATGACTCAAACACTTTATCTCAAAAATGTGGTTTTCTTAAAAACTAAAATTATGAAATAAAGAAACTGAATAAGGAACTTGAAGCTAAGAATGAAGAATTAAAAAAATCATTTTAGACTTGCAGCAATCAAATAGAAAATTGTCTGAGCAACAAAACACTTTAAACAAAGAGAATGTTAAAATCCATCCTTTTGAAGAGGAAACAGAAAAGAAGGACTTGAAAATCAAAGTTGAAGAACTAAAAAATGACATTACCAACTTTGTCAAATCCACATAAACATTTAAAAAAATTATGGGATCTCAATCTAGTATATTTGACAAAGCTGGTATTGGTTTTAAAAGTTCTCAAAAACAAAAATTATATGAATTTTTTTCTACCAAAGAACCTAGAGGATAGACCTAAGTGCACTTTTTGCAAAAAGCATGGACATATTGTCGAAGTATGTCTTGTTAAGAAAAAAGTTGAAAATAACAAAAGGAAATGTTCATTTTGTAATAAGCATGGACACCATGATTCCATTTGCTATCATAAAAAGAAAATCCTTACAAAAGGACGAACTAACCACCAAGGACCCAATTCTATATGGGTACCTAAGTCTGTTCTAAATCCTAACATAGGTATATCCTCTGATCAACAAAAGAAAGCCCTGGTTCTTGGACAGTGGCTGCTCAAGACATACGACAAGAGATAAGCATTGCTTTATCTCTTTGGAATCAAAAGATGGAGGATCAGTTACATTTGGCAACAATGATAAAGCTCAAATCAAAGGAACATGTATTATTGGTAAAAACAATTCTGCCAAAATCGAAAATGTTCAGTATGTCGATGGTTAAAACATAACTTGCTAAGCATTAGCCAACTTTGTGATAGTGGATTTGAAGTAATCTTTAAACCCACTCTATGTGAGGTCAAGCATTCGTCCTCGGGTAGAGTTTTATTCTCAGGTATAAGGAAAAAGAACTTATTGAAGTGGCTAGAATATCACTAGAAGGGGGGTTGAATAGTGATATTCGAGGTTTTAAAAATTATGTTTTAGTTTTAAACCACTGTCCTCTTTGAGAGGATGATTATCAGACGTTGAAATATAGAGAGAGAGTATAATGACACACGAATTTTCATGCTGGTTCACCCAATGAAGGCTACGTTCAGTCTTCACACACTTGTGAGTTTTTACTAAGTATCAAAAGCTATCAGCCTTTTACTGAGGTTGATTACAAATCGTGTATTCTATAACTTCACCAAGCTTACAATTCTTTCTTTCTGATTTCTCTCAAGTGTAACTCACTTGAAGTTCTAAAGATGATATGAAGTAGTTTGATTGGTATTACTTTCTACAAAGATGAATCAAAGATCTGGTGTAAGATTATAGAAAGCTTGATGGGAGATTGAAAATGCTCTTGATAGACTCTTGATATTTTCTTTTTGCTCGTGTAGTTGTGTGTATCTCTAAAGAAGAGCAGCCTTCTTTTTATAGAGAGAAGGAAACTTTCTCTTCAAGAAAGTTTTTCCTTTCTGAATTTACAGTCTTGCCATTGAATTCTGTCCTTTTACAGCCTAGCACTTGGGAGGTTACTTCTTTACATAGTTTTCCATGAGGTTAGATCTTTCCATACAATTTGACAGCTGGAAAGCTCTGATGTTTACCTTATGGTATTCGTCTTCTGATGTTTACCTTCTGGTGTTCATCTTTTGATGTTTATTTTTTGGTGTTCATCTTCTGATGTTTATTCTCTGATGTTTATCCTCTGAAGTTCATCTTCTGATGTTTATCCTCTGAAGTTCATCTTCTGGTTTTTATCCTCTGATTTATTTCTTCTGAAGTTCATCTTCTGGTTTTCTGCTTTTGGTGTTCATTTTTTGCTTCTGGTGTTCAACTTTGCTTCTGGTGTTTTGCTTTTGGTGTTCAACTTTGTTTCTGGTGTATTGCTTCTGCTGTTCAACTTTGTTTCTAAATTTCTAGTTTTCTGCTTTTGGTTTTCTGTTCCAGATGTTCTGCCTCTGGTGTTTTAACTTCAGGTTTTCTGCTTCTGGAATTAATGACTTTGTTTCCTACATACGTTTATCCTCTGGACAAGAAGTTGCGATCTTGAATCTTTGGATTTTAATCCTATTCCTTTCTTAGTACAATACTTAAATGCACGCAATAGTATAATCATAATCTTGAGATAATTTTGTTATCATTAAAAGAGATTTTTTCTCAACAATCTCCCCCTTTTTGATGATGACAAAATTTCTTTAGATTATTTTAAAATAAAATTGTAAAGGTGCTGTTTTTTTTTTTAGTGTGAAGCTCCCCCTCAGTATGAGCTGAAAGGAATAGGGGCTCCCCCTCAGAAAGTGCATAAGCTAAGTTCCTAATAATTGACAATTTGATTTTAATCTATCTCCCCCAAATTTGTCAACAACAAAAAATCAGCGGGGCCCAAAGGATGGTGGTCTACTTGGAAGGAGAGGAATCATCAGCAAGGAGGAGGTTGAGGGACGAGGCAGTGGTGGAGGAGGATGAACAGAGGGTATTGGATGTTGTGCTTCTGGGGCAACAGTCTTGACCAGGTTTGCTGCGACCGATTCTAGAATAGTGCTAAATTGCGCCAGAGTTTGATGAAAGGTAGCCATGGTTGTAAAAAGTTTTTTCTGATCCTTACGGATCTTTTTCAGTGCACGGAGTTCTTTGTGGGAGCGACGTTCTTCAAGCTTGGGATCAATGGTGGGAGGACTGGAGTCATTTGGAATGGGGTCAGCATTGATGCTGGTGCTTTTGATTTGAGAGCAGATTGCTTTGTTTTGCGACGAATTTTCTCCTGATTTTGCCTGGAAGGATTCAAGTGAGCTGAATCGTCCTGTAACTTCAGGAAGAGGTGCAGCCGCTGGTTCATTGATGATTTGATGAGCAGAGGGAATAGTGATAAAATTTGTGGGGTACATTTTTGTAGGAGAGGAAAAGATTTGAGCCATTGTGCACGAAGGTTGAGCTGGTTGGGATGGACTTGCAGGAGGATAGGGAAAGAGAAATGGCTCTTGTAGATTCTGAGATGTGTCTAGTGGGTCAGATGGGAGTGAAGTTTCTGGAGGTGAATATTTTTGAGTAGTGATATTAAGATCAAAAAAGAGTTTAGCATCGTTTTCCATAAGTCGATAGGGTGAACTGAGTTCTTCATCTTCTGCTGAAGGATGATTTTGATTTTCAAAAGGGACATGTTGAAGTTGAGGAAGTTGTTCAGAAGAGTTGACATTTGTGGAGGGTGGTGAGGACGGGAATTTTTATTCATTGTCAGAAGGAGAATTTGATGTGACTGGAGGTTGAGGTGGTGGATTGGATTTTTTCTTAGATGGTCGTTTGTGAGAAGGCTTTTCAGAGGGGTCAAAGCGCATTTGGTTTACGTTTCTTGCAGATAAGGTGTTATTGAAGGTAATAGTGTTCATCTTCTAAGGGTACTTTAAAAAATTTGAAAATCTTGGTGAGAATCATTCCATAAGGAGCTGATCTCCCAAGATATGCAACGTTTACCATGAACCTGAAAATAATGTTTCCTAAATAAAGAGGGGATCCAAAAATGAGGTGATGAATAATCAGAATGTCCAGCTCAGTTACTTTTTCATAACTGCCAGCCCTAGGGACAACAGAGTGTACACAAATATTGTGCAACACTCTACAAATTGGAAGAAGGTTGGATGCAACCTGGGGCTTTGGTGGATGAATAAAAATGTTGGCAAGGACAGATGAGCGAGTAATCATGTAGCTGGAATACCAAGCTTCAGAAAATAGATAGGGGCCTTCATCACGTATGTCAAGGATTTGACATAGCAAAGTTGGGGTGAGCTCAATATGTGCCCCTTTAAGAATAACACTGATGCAATTGTCTCCCTTGGACACATTTGCAGCAGCGTAGAAAGCTCTGACTAGTTTGGGATATTGAGGTTCGTTGATAATGAGGAAGGGAGAACAACCTAGTTGATGAAAGATTTCTTCTACATTTACTCCTCCTTGAGTTAGACCTTTTAGGTCAATAATGTTTCCATTAATAACAGACTTCTCCTGCCATTTTTCTATAAATTTTGC
Source organism: Cicer cuneatum (assembly GCA_037974295.1). Taxonomy (NCBI): domain Eukaryota; kingdom Viridiplantae; phylum Streptophyta; class Magnoliopsida; order Fabales; family Fabaceae; genus Cicer; species Cicer cuneatum. Next base: position 65,956,212 of record JBBPBO010000005.1, read on the forward strand.
TTCCAGGAGCGTGTTTTCTAAAAGAGGAACTTTGGGTGTTTTTTTGAAGCTGGTTGTTGTGAGTTTTTTGGAGTTACTTTCTTTTTTGAAGTTGCTATTTTGGAGGATGTAGGTTTGGAGGAAGGAGTTTTGGAGGAATCAGATTGTGTTGCCTCAGAATCATTTGAGTCAATGACATGAACAGTGTTGTCTTGAATGGGTTGTTTAGATGATATTTTTCCAGATATGATTCGTGCTGAACGTCGAGAAGGAGTTGATGATGAGGTTTGGTGAGGTTTGGTGGGGTTTGAATGGTTTGGTGAGGTTTTTTGAAACGATCCTCTTGGAGAGGTTTGGTGAAAATGTCAGCAAGCTGGTTTTCAGTTTCAAAGAAAATTAATTCAACATCTCCTTTTTTAACATGATCTCTTAAGAAATGATGTTTAATCTCAATATGTTTAGATCTAGAGTGTTGAATAGGGTTTTTGGAAAGATTTATAGCACTTGTGTTGTCATAAAGAATGGGAATTTTTGTGTACCTTAAAGAGTAGTCTTCCATTTGATTTTTTACCCAGAGAATTTGGGAGCAACATTGAGCAGCAGATACGTATTCAGCTTCTGTAGTGGAGAAAGCTATGATATTTTGTTTTTTACATGACCAACTTATGAGAGATGAGCTAAGTAACAAAATACCATAGCTCTCTCCACTACAGAAGCTGAATACGTATCTGCTGCTCAATGTTGCTCCCAAATTCTCTAGGTAAAAAATCAAATGGAAGACTACTCTTTAAGGTACACAAAAATTTCCATTCTTTGTGACAACACAAGTGCTATAAATCTTTCCAAAAACCCTATTCAACACTCTAGATCTAAACATATTGAGATTAAACATCATTTCTTAAGAGATCATGTTCAAAAAGAAGATGTTGAATTAATTTTCATTGAAATTGAAAATCAGCTTGCTGACATTTTCACCAAACCTCTCTAGGAGAATCGTCTAAAAAATAAGATTTACTAAAAAACGTTAATCATAATGTTATTTTCATTTTTTTTGGATTATTCTAAAGAAAAATAAATCTAAGGATGGACAACTCAGAAATATCCTCTATCCTCCTCCAAATTTTAAAAATTTGCAAAAGTCAGAATGAGGCACGTATATCACTGCTAATTACACTCCTCTTTGCAAAATCGATTTCCGCTGCCTACTCACTGCCCAACGGATAAGTCACCCGTGCACCTCCCTAGCCTGAAATGATTAAACCTACAGCCTCTATACTTCCAACGGTAACTGATAATTACACTATGCTTCTTCCTCTTTAAATTAACTCATGTGTCTTCTTCCATTTACCCACTATAAAAATTCAAAACCTCTGAAAAAGAACCCTAAAGTCTCCACTCATGGCTCACACCAAATCTGCTGGAAAAAGAATGTTTTCCTCTAACTCATCTGAAAACTACTCAAGTGACTCCTCTCAACAAAATGATCCAAACCCTACCATTTCCTCACACAAATCAATCAACATGCTCCATCCTCCTCTGCCCACTCAACCATCATCAAAATTCTCCAAAGCCAGAAAAACCTTTTCTCAAAAAACCTCATCATCAACTCCTTCTCGATGTTCCGCACGAGTCATATCCGGAAAAATATCATCTAAACAACCCATTCAAGACAACACTGTTCATGTCATTGACTCAAATGATTCTGAGGCAACACAATCTGATTCCTCCAAAACTCCTTCCTCCAAAATAGCAACTTCAAAAAGGAACGTAACTCACAACAACCAGCTTCAACAAAAACTCCTAAAGTCCCTCTTTTCGAAAACACGCTCCTGGAAGCAAAATTTATAGAAAAATGGCAAGAGAAGTCTGTTATTAATGGAAAAATTATTGACCTAAAAGGTCTAACTCAAGGAGGAGTAAATGTAGAAGAAATTTTTTATCAACTGGGTTGGTCTCCCTTCCTCCTTATCAACGAACCTCAATATCCCAAACTTGTCAGAGCTTTCTACGCTGCTGCAAATGTGTTCAAGGGAGACAATTGCATCAGTGTTATTCTTAAAGGGGCACATATTGAGCTCACCCCAACTTTGCTATGTCAAATCTTTGATATACGTGATGAAGGCCCCTATCTATTTTCTGAAGCTCGGTATTCCACCTACATGATTACTCGCTCATCTGTCCTTGCCAACATTTTTATTCATCCACCAAAGCCCCAGGTTGCATCCAATCTATAGAGTGTTGCACAATATTTGTGTCCACTCTGTTGTCCCTAGGGCTGGCAGTTATGAAATAGTAATTGAGCTGGACATTCTGATTCTCACCAAGATTTTCAAATTTTTTAAAGTACCCTTAGAAGATGAACACTCTATTACCTTCAATAACACCTTCTCTGCAAGAAACATAAACCAAATGCGCCTTGACCCCTCTGAAAAGCCTTCTCACAAACGACCATCTAAGAAAAAATCCAATCCTCAACCTCCAGTCATATCAAAAATTCTCCTTCTGACAATGAACACAAATTCCCATCCTCGCCACCCTCCACAAATGTCAACTCTTCTGAACAACTTCCTCAACTTCAACTTGTCCCTCTTGAAAATCAAAATCATCCTTCGGCAGAAGATGAAGAACTCAGTTCACCTTCTCCGCTTATGAAAAACGATGCTAAACTCTTTTTTGATCTTAATATCATTACTCAAAAATATTCACCTCCAGAAACTCCACTCCCATCTGACCCACTAGACACATCTCAAAATCTACAAGAGCCATTTCTCTTTCCTTATCCTCCTGCAAGTCCAGCTCAACCTTCGTGCACAATGGCTCAAATCTTTTCCTCTCCTACAAAAATGTACCCCACAAATTTTATCACTACTCCCTCTGCTCATCAATGAACCAGCAGCTGCACCTCTTCCTGAAGTTACAAGACGATTCAGCTCACTTGAATCCTTCCTGGCAAAATCGAGAGAAAATTCGTCACAAAACAAAGGAATCTGCTCTCAAATCAAAAACACCATCATCAACGCTGACCCCATTCCAAATGACTCCAGTCCTCCCTCCACTGATCCCAAGCCTGAACAACGTCGCTCCCATAAAGAACTACGTGCACTGAAAAAGATCCGCAAGGATCAGAAAAAACTTTTTACAACCATGGCTAGCTTTCATCAAACTCTGGTGCAGTTTAGCACTCTTCTAGAATGGGTCATAGCAAACCTGGTCAAGATTGTTGCCCCTGAAGCACAACCTCCAGTACCGTCTGTTCATCCTCCTCCACCACTGCCTCGTCCCTCAACCTCCTCCTCGTTTGATGATTCCTCTCCTTCCAAGTAGACCACCATCCTTTGGGCCCCGCTGATTTTTTGCTATTGACAAATTTGGGGGAGATAGATTAAAATCAAATTGTCAATGATTAGGAACTTAGAAAAGAGGATGCTTTTTGAAATTATCATAATTCAATCTTCTATGTTTTTTTCTTTTGAACCACTTTTTGTATGCTCTGCTTATAATCAATATAAAGTATTCTGGTTGGTTCAAAATCTTTAATCCTTTTATGCACTTTCTGAGGGGGAGCCCTTCTTCCTTTCAACTCATACTGAGTGGGAGCCCCTATTTCTTTCAGCTCATATTGAGGGGGAGCTTCACACTAAAAAAAACAGCACCTTTACAATTTTATTTTAAAATAATCTAAAGAAATTTTGTCATCATCAAAAAGAGGGAGATTGTTGAGAAAAAATCTCTTTTAATCATAACAAAATTATCTCAAGATTATGATTATACTAATGCGTGCATTTAAGTATTGTACTAAGAAAGGAACATGATTAAAATCCAAATATTCAAGATTGCAACTTCTTGTCCAGAGGATAAACGTTTGTAGGAAACAAAGTCATTAATTCCAGAAGCAGAAAACCTGAAGTTAAAACACCAGAGGCAGAACATCTAGAATAGAAAACTAGAAGCAAAAATTGAACACCAGAAGCAAAGTTGAAGACCAGAAGCAGAAAACCAGAAGATGAACATCAGAAGATGAATTTCAGAAGAAATAAATCAGAGGATAAAAAGATGAACATCAGAGGATAAACACCAGAAGATAAACATCAAAAGATGAACATCAGAAGATAAACATCAGAAGATGAACACCAGAAGATAAACATCAGAAGACGAATACCATAAGGTGAACTTCAAACACCAGAAGGTAATTACCAGAGGATAAACTCTAGCTGCGTCTTCATCCTCCTACATTAAAAATAACTAACCGTACCAAAGTATCAAAAGCTGCATCATTCACGAAAAGAGAAATGTCATGTCTTGGATCCAGAAAAGAGAACTTTCCAGCTGTCAAATCGTATGGAAAGATCTAACCTCCTGGAAAACTATGTAAAGAAGTAACCTCCCAAATGCTAAGCTGACAAAGGACAGAATTCAATGGCAAAACTGTAATTCAAAAACAAAATTAAGGATCATTATAACTTGGGTAAACAGTCATAAAGGACAAACTTTCTTGAAGAGAAAGTTTCCTTCTCTCTATAAAAAGGATGCTGCTCTTCTTCAGCAAGACACACAACTACACGCACACTAGATCTTTGATTCATCTTTGTAGAAAGTAATACCAATCAAACTACTTCATATCATCTTTAGAACTTCAAGTGAGTTACACTTGAGTGAAATCAGAAAGAAAGAATTGTAAGCTTGGTGAAGCTATAGAATACACCATTTGTAATCAACCTCAGTAAGAGGCTGATAGCTTTTGATACTTAGTAAAAAACTCACAAGTGTGTGAGGACTGGACGTAGCCTTTATTGGGTGAACCAGCAAGACACACAACTACACGCACACTAGATCTTTGATTCATCTTTGTAGAAAGTAATACCAATCAAACTACTTCATATCATCTTTAGAACTTCAAGTGAGTTACACTTGAGTGAAATCATAAAGAAAGAATTGTAAGCTTGGTGAAGCTATAGAATACACCATTTGTAATCAACCTCTGTAAGAGGCTGATAGCTTTTGATACTTAGTAAAAAACTCACAAGTGTGTGAGGACTGGACGTAGCCTTCATTGGGTGAACCAGTATAAAAATTCGTGTGTCATTATTCTCTCTTTCTTTCAACGTCTGATAATCATCCTCTCAAGAAGGACAGTGGTTTAAAACTAAAAACAAAATTTTTAAAACCTCGAATATCTCTATTCAACCCCCCTTTCTAGTGATATTCTAGCCACTTCAGTGCAATGTATGGGCAAATTTCTTAAATCTAAAAAATCAAAAGTTTATGTGTCTGAAAGTGAAGAGTTACGTGATAGAGTTAAACATGAAAAATTTGTTGGCAGATGTTATGACCTTGATTCATAATCGATTTTCTGGAGAAGATGTAAATGTAATAAACCAAGTTGCGCGACAGGAATATAATTTTTTTATTGATCTTCATATGTAACATACAAGTTGATTTATAGGTTTAATACTTATCTTATTTATATTTAATATTTCTATTTTCGTAATAGATTCTCGATGTTTTTAGTGCTTCTAATCATTTGAATTCTCCTAGTTCTGACAACAATGAAGATAATGAAAAAGGTATTTAGTTTTGTTTTTAATTAATTCTCACTAAAATTATAATTTTCTTTATTTTTTACATTTGAATAGTGTTTTTTTATTTTTAATATTTTATTGCTTGTAGGTGAAGATTAAAAACTATTTTGATGATGAAGATGAAGTTTTGGCAATTAGGTGGACCTGATTTCTTTAAATTTTTTGAGATTGTTATACAAGACTTTGTTATTTTAGTAAGACAATCTTTTTGATAATTAGTAAATACTTTAAAGTACTCTCATTTAAAAATGGTTTTACTATTTTCAATTTCATATACTTTATGTTCATTTTAAATATATGGTATTGAACTTTTATTTTATTTTGATTCATAAATATATACATATGGTATTGAACTTTTATTTTATTTTAATTCATAAATATATATATATATATATATATATATATATATATATATATATATATATCTTATGTATTTACATTGTAATTTGATTAATTTAGCATAATAAAATTATTAAATAACAAACTATTTGTCCAACAAAAAACAATTGCTGTCAAAATCTATACCCATGAAACAATTGCAAGTGACACTAAACTTTATAGTAACACAAACAAAATCATATGGGCATAAGTTATAAAGTTACGCAAATTTTTATGCCTACAGTACAAAATTCGTAGGTAAAACTCTTAGATTTGTCTAATAGACAAATGTTCTATCATTATAAGTTATAGTGACGGTAAAAAATCGTAAGTATATGTTGACTATGGACAAATAAAAATATGGTTGGTATATGTTTTTCAGACCTTTACCCACAGCTTTGTCAGCTTTGTGTTGTTATTACAAGTCAAGTTTCTTGTAGTATACTTGATTGTTTTACCAAGACTCTGACCATCCCCAAAAACATTTCAAACCTCCATCTCTTTCTTCAAGTGAGCAATATCTCTCTCTTCTCAAACCATATACTAGTACTTTCCTTTCCAACTTCACAAACTCATACCCAGGCATTTTTGTTTCTAAACCCCAAAAGGTTGAATATTCTATTTCTCTTTCTCATCATATCACATCTTCTCTCTTTCTCAAAATCCATATCAACTCAAACTCAGGGGAACGAAAACTCCATTTTAGAGCCAAAAGAGCAAGGGCGTATGCATCCGCAAAAAATATGTGCTATTGCACGTCTGACGCGTATTTTATTTAAATTTTAAGCAAAAAAAAAAATTTATTTTATGTATCAATAACAAATATTTATCTCGTATTTTTTATATTTATTAATGACCTTTGTATTTTTGTATATGACAACGTAAATATTTGTTCCATTATTTTTTAATATTTCTCAATTTCAAAATATTTGTCCCTTACTTTTTTATATATCAATAGAAAAAATTTATCATGCAATTTTTTATGTATATCACTTATAAATATTGGTCTCATTTTTTTTATGTATCATTTATAAATATTTATCACACATTTTTTTATATTTATCAATGATAAATATATGTACCGTGTTTTTTATGTATCAATGATAAATATTTGTCCCGTATTTTTTTATGCATGAGTTATAAAAATTTATCATATGTTATTTTAAAATTTATCATATGTTATTTTAATATTTTAAAATTTATCATAAAAATTTATCATATGGTATTTTTTTATATTTATTTAACTGAAAAATAAAATATTGTTCTTGTATTTTTTTATCCAATAATTATAAATATTTATTACGCATTTTTTTTAATATTTGTTAATGAAAAATAGTTAGTGTCGCCTTTTTTTTACAAATATGGCCTTGGTAGTCAACTATTATATAGTAAGTACTAGCAAAATTATAATTACTAACAAAATTATAATTACTTTACTGTCCTAATTAATTTTATTGTGGAATCACTAATAAAGAAGATGCAAGTAATTGGCACTTAAAACTGAAAAAAACAGAACAAAACTGCATACTAAAAAAACTTCAATTAAACAAAAATTGCACCAACAAAAAACTGCATTTAAAAAAAACAAAAACTGCATATGCAAAAAATGGCTATTAGTAAAAAAAAACAGCAAACTTGCACAAAAAAAATGTAATTGAAATATAAAACTGCAAAATAAAACTATATGTGAATATATAATTATCATCTAAATAATTAATCTCTAAAGTAGAATCACTAGCGGATGAATTAACAAAACAACGATATAATTAAGCAAAGAGAGTTTTATAATTTCAAAGCCAAATTAAATAATTGTCTATAGCATTGAAGCTTTAGTGGACTTGTTAAAGTTGAAATCATAGAATCATTTTGTAAATAAAAAAAATGCGAGATGTATAATTATAATTGATGCATAAAAAAAATCCGACAAATATTTGTCTAAGATAAATATAAAGAATTACAACATAAATAATTGACACTTATATATAAAAAAACACGGGACAAATATTTGTCATTAATTAATAAATATTAAAAAAATGGAATAAATATTTGTTATCGATAAACAAAAAAATGAAGGATAAATATTTATAACTGATGGATATAAAAAAGCACATGACATATTTGTCATTGATAAATATAAATAATCATGAAACAAATATCTATCTCTGATACATAAAAAACACGAAACAAATATTTATCACAGATAATTAAAAAAATATAGGAAAAAATCTTTGTCACTGAAAAATAAGAGTATTGAGAAAACACTAGACAAATATTTCTCAGTAGCACATACAAAAATACGAGAAAAATATTTTTTACTCATAAATATAGAAAAATATATAATAAATATTTATCATTGATATGTATAAAATTAATTTTTTTTGTATGAAATCTAAACACGACAGGTATAATAACAATAACATGTCACTCATGCAATAGGAGAGGTTTCTTACTAGCTCTTTAAACAAAAATCATAAGTTTTCAATTCCTTAACCTCTAAAAACTACATTTTCTCAATTCTTAACTTCTAAAAACTTTTTTTCTTAAAAACACCTCTCCTTTTTTTTGTCAAAAAAAATTCTTTTAAAGTGTTGGTTTTTTTGTAGTTGTTTTATTTATAGGATAGTGGTATTTTTCTTATATTACAAGATAATTATTTTTTTTAAATGATTTTTTCAATATAAACAATTAAATTATTTGTAATAAATTCTTCATTCATTTTATTCATGAGTGGTGTTTTGAAAATATTTATTGCTAATAATATTTTATATGTAGTTGTAGTAGAAATCAAGAGTCAAAATTATACAAATAAATAATTTTTTTTAATTTATTACTAATAAATTTATTTGGGATATATATATATATATATATATATTAAAGTAATTAACTATAAAAATATACTTATTTCAAAATAAAATAAAATTAGAGTAATCAAAACTACTCCATTACTAGCTTCGGCTCTCGGCGGGACATGCAACAATTTCGGTGGAGGAAACAATATCAAATATAATAGTTTTTTATATGTGGTTTTTGTAGTTTATATTTTTTTCTGTGATTATTTTTCCTGAGTTTTGGCTAGGGGATGTGCTTCACACTTTTCTGCTTGATCCATCTTCTTCTTTTAGATTTTGAGTTTAAATTTATTTAATTTTTGTTAATTTTTTATATAAATTATTTTTGTTTGGATTTTTTCTAGAATATCCTTTTTTTTTAATTTTTTTTCTGTTAAAATATCATACTTTATATATAATAATATCTTATATTTTTTGGTTTTTACGAGGTCGCATTCTGAACATACACCCATGTGATGAAATTCGTTTCTTGGTGTGTCTGGAAGGTCGCATATCCACGTAATAGTTTATTTTTTAAAACTAATTGAAAATATAATTAAAAAAAAATTAAATAATAAATTAACAAAATAAAACATAATACAATAAATGTTAAAAAATACATCAAAATTAATATGGTTAACTAGATGTGTCAACAACATTTAGACAATATTTTCTATTATGACTAAAGATCCAACACAACTCTGTCACTTTTTTGGTACTAAGGTAAGTAAAAGGTTGGACCGTGTTAGGGTTTGTTAGGTCGGAGTATGCCCTATCAAAAAATTCAACGATTAAGTCTGACATGTGGTCTGTCATATGATTACTTTTTGAAGGTGCAAACACGAGAAGGGGGGTTGAATTATGTTTGACTAACTTGAATACTTTTTCTGTGTTTGCAGTTTTAAAACAAAACTTGATGTATGAATAAAACAATGTTAGCAGCGGATATAAAGTAAAAATAAAAGCACAGAATTTTATATTGGTTCACCGTTAACGAGGCTACTTCCAGTCCCTTCACCTTGAAGGATTTCACTAATTCAAACCTTGAATTACAACAGTTCCACTGATCCTCCAAGTCAGTCTTCTTAAACAGTCTAACAATCCTAGACTCTTGAGGAATACAGCACCTTGACTTCCTAAGTCAAGTCTTCTCCTACCAATCTGACAACCCCAGATTGTAGAAGGAATTACAACGCCTTGAATCTAATTGCCAAGTAATTTGCTACCCCTTCTGACTCCCTCAGATTGTAGACTCTACTTCAACAACTTAGATCTAACACAAGGGAAAGAAAATAACACGAGTGCTTGCTTCTGGAAAGCTGGAATTCACAATTAACCTCACTGAAAACTTGAGTGTTTGCTTTTGGAAGTGTATGACTCTTTTGTGATTTTCGATGCTAAGTATTCTGCCTTGAGCCTCCTTTTATAGATGCAGATTAGGGTCTCTTCCAAGCTTAATTTCGAGCTGTATCTTGCTGGATTCTGTTGCAAAAATATCTTGACCAATCGGGCTTCACTTAAATAAAAAACATATCTTTTTAAGCTTCAGATTTGCTTTCAAAAATAACTGGTCAACCCTGTCTTTAATTAATTCTGGAACAAATCTTTCTTCCCGCCAATAGCTTCTGAACTCCCATACGACTTCACTTTATTTTTGTAACAAATCCTTTTAATCAAATTTAATTAAATCTCCACCGTTAATCTTTATGATTAAATCTAGACCGTTTGATCTTTTGCGCTAGTCCACATCTGGACCATACTAAGTGATCTGCTGTGATCCTCTAATTTCGGCCAATCTTGGACCACACTTTCTGATCTTCTGATCTTGACCAACCTCGTCTAGCAAACTGATCTGCTGTGATCCTCTGATCTCGGCCAATGTTGGACCACACATTCTGACCTTCTGATTTCGACCAACACTGGGCCATGGTCTGATCTTCTGATCTCGGCCAACACTGGGCCATATACTTAAATCTGAACCATTGATCTTGATATCTTCCCTCTGATCTGGACCAATTCTGAACTAGGTTTGGATTGAACTGAAATTTAAATCTGGACAAATAATATTTCAGTCTGGACATTTTACCTTCTGATTTGAATCAGGTCTGGATCAAATCTGGACATCATTTATTCAGGTCTGGACTTAGTTTCATACCCTGAACCATGCTATCTTTTGGTGTGGGTCAAATCTGGATTGAATTTTCTTGTTTTGGACCCATTAATTTATCTTCTGATCAAGTCTGAGATGTTTATCATTTCACTGCCAGGCCATCTTCTGGTCAGAATAACTTCTGGACTAAGTCTGACTTATGATGTCTTCTGGTCTAGAACAACTCTCCCTCTGGCAGGCTTCCCTCTGGTCTGGTCCAGGTCTTCTTCTGACTTTGATTCCTTCTGATATGGGCCAGCAAAGATATCATCTGGTGGTGTTTTGACATCCTGGTGTATCCTCTGGTAATTCCAGGACGCACCCTCTGGTACATTCTGGGTGCATTTTGTGGTGTCTTCTGGAGGTGTATCCGCTGGTTTGTTTTTATCCTCTGATAACTCATCTTCTGCCTCTGGAAACTTTATCTTCTGGTGGCATTTAATGTAATAATTCAAGGTACAAAATAAGATTACATGGAGTGCTTTTGTAAACATCAAAATCCTAAGTATTAGAACCAATTTGGTTCCAACACTTTTTAGGTTTGAGTTTGTCTTAATAGAAGCCTAATATGGCACTCTATCTAAAAGTCTATTTCGTTGTAATATTTTTAAATAAATAATCAAATATATATTTAAATAGATTAATGAGTTAATATCTAAATGAAACTAAGTTCTATTTTGATATGTAATATTACATTTTAAAGAATATGACTTTATACACATCATATTTCAATTCTATTTTATAATAATACAGTTAAATATATCAAAAATTAAAAAGATTATATGAATAAATTATTAAAAGTTAAATATCTAAAAAAAATTAAAATTTAATATAATAATTATAATAATAAAAAAATATTATTTATATTTATTTAAATAGACATGTGAGAACTCTTACCTTTTTATATTTGGGTCAATATCCTTTGGATATAGATTGATACCTTTCATTGTACACTTTTAATATTGTTTCCACTTCTGTACACATCAAATATAAGTCTCCACTAATCCTACTTTATTTTAGAATATGATACTAAATGTCAATAATTTTAAAAGTTTGAAATCCAAAATTGTAAAAAAAATTAATTGAAAATTGCTGATTTAATAAATGGAAATCAATCTGCATTTTAGCCAATATACAAAAAGCAAAACTCAACCGTTTAAATAAAAGCAAACACAAAAAGTCAAGGTAAAACTACTGCTAAAAGTGAAAGCCCCCACGTGAAAACGCTTGCTTCCAAAATTCAAAAAGCTTTTTTTTTCGATTAAAGAATTAAAAAAGCTTTGAAAACGTGCTTCTCTACAGAAAAATAAAACACTCCATCGAAACATGAGGATTCTCAATTGACTCTCCATGCGAAACGATGTCGTTTTTCTCTCCAACCTCCTCCTTCTCTGTTCCATTTTCCACCGCCGGAACTTGTTTCCGACCACCGCCAATACCCACTTTGCCTGACCGGGAACACGACGGAGACCTCGACCTTCGACCGGAACCCTCGCCGGAGTCACGGCGGACTCCAACGTGACCTCCATTCATCTTCCGATTCGCCACAACACCAGATTCTCTTCCACGAACTATCCTCGAACCGCTCTTGATTTTATTCTCCGGCGACGGCTCCGGCCTCTTCGCCGGCGATTTTACCCTTCGTTCATTCCCGCTGGCGATGTTTCCATCTGCAACAAGAGGACGCTTCCTGGACGGAGATCGATTCCACTTGTGTATCGTCGTTGCTTCTCTGCTGCACTGTTTGCTTGTTACTTCATCTTCTCTCTTCTCCGAAACGGTGGCGGTAGTGGCGGCTGAGAAACTTTCAGTTATGGTGCATGTTTCTGAAACCTGAGACACAGACACTACCTCTGTTACTTCCTCTAAAGGAACCTTAGTTTCTAATTTCTCATCTGGGTTTTTAACCAAGGGCATTTGGGTCTTTGTTTCTAGGGGCAAAATTGGAACTTGGTGAGGTTTGGAAATGGGTGTTTCAGAGAGGACTTCTTTGACAGATTCTTCTTCTGGTGGTGGTGGTGGAGTTTCTTCATGATGGGTTGGATTTGATTTTGGTAATGAAGATTTCGAGTGGGGTTTATGGTTTTTGAGGGACTTATGGTTATGTGGGTTTTGGGTTTGGGTTTGGGTTTTAGGTCTGGTGAAGCAACAACCCATTTGGAATATTTGGATTAGATGGGAAAGAGGTTGAAGTTAGAAAGGTGGGTGGAAGTGGCACAGTAGTGAGTGAGGAGAGATTGTGGTGGGAATCGAAATGATTTGTGTTTGAAATGAAGATTGTAATTACACAAAGTACAAAAGTGTAACGGCTATTGTGTATTGAAATGTGGTTGGTTGGTTTGGGTAGACACAAAGTTGATTTGAGGGAGGATGTAATAATACAGGGTATATTTTCTTGATATGGTCCTATAATTCACTTTGGAATTTGGATTTACACTACCATACATTTGAATTATTTGATTAAAATTTCCCGATTCAAACTTTAAGTTTGCTTTTAGGTTTAAACATTTTTGCTTCTTGTAAATTGTAATTATAATTTTTGTTCGTAAATGTTTTTGTTTGTTTACATTTATGCAAATATATTTTTATTTTAAAATAGTCTATCATTTCAATTTCTGTTACAAAAATTGTAAGATGACAAACTATGTTAGGTGACATAACAATTAAATAATTTTAATAATTAGTTTGAATTTTGACTAAATAATAAACAAAAAATAATTTAAAACATAACTCTTTTTTAACCTAAAATTAACATATCTCCATCTATCTCGTCTCTCAATCTCTCTCTTCGCTAGGGTTACCAAAATCTCGATTTGTCATTAATAGCCACCACGAGTTCATCTTTCATCAGCGGTCATGAACTTACCTTTCACCAGCGGCGACAATGAACTCATCTTTTACTAGTGACGGTCACAAACTTGTCGTTGATTGATGACAACAACAACAAACTCGTATTTCATCGTGACTTAAAATAAAAGATTACAATTGAGAGAAACAATCATGTTAAGGTAATGTTATTGCTCCACTAATCTATGTTTTCTTTTGTTTGGGGGACCAACACGTGTTTTTATATTAATTTCGTTTATACTACCATGGTTTTTTATTTTCCTGTTTGTGGGGATCAACACATGCATTTGTTGTTGTTTTCGATTATTCTAATGTTAATTAATGTTTTGTGGGGATGAAATACTTGTTTTCTTGACATGTTTGTTGTTGGTTATTGTACAACATTAACTTTTCTGTTAGTTTTCACTATGGGGATAAGTTTGTGAGGGATTGGGTTTAGTATTACATAGGGGGTAATGAGCATGTGGTTCATGGGATTGATGTCGACAAATGGAGTTATTTTGAAGATGTTGGTATTTTGAAGGAATTCGGTTATGATAACTCAAAGTATAGGTTATGATGGAAAAGAGATGGAGATGAAAACTTTAAAAAGAATAATGGAAGATAGAGATGCAACTGGGGGGCTAAACATGGTCTAAAAACGAATTTGCAAAGCTCAGTTAAATGTTGAGCACTCTTCAAAAGGGTAAGTTGGGTCTCAACCAAAATTAAAGGTGGGGCAGTCTTCTGAGGGTTAAATGGTGCTGAAGAAATTGATGTTGATGTTGATGATGATGGAAATTTTAGTCACAATGACAAAAGTGAATATGAAGTTGATGGTGTAAAATTTGATGATATTGAGGAAGAGAGAACACTTGGCTTGGATGATGGTTTTGGTGTGGATAATACAATATATGGTCCTTTTATTAGATCATATAATGTCGAAAGCCATGGTAAACCACATAGAGTGAAAACTGCTGCAAATAGGTATACTCCAAAGAAAACAACATGGAGATGTTGGAACCAAGTCGGTTTTACATTTAGAGTTTTGATGTTAACAAAAGTATTTTATGAGAAAAATATATTTGACTTCAAAGAGTATGAAAGAAGATTCATGTTTTTGAAGAAAATCTAAAATAAGATTTGATTCAAATTTATAATTGAAGAAAATCTTTGACGAAGTTGAAGAGAAAATATGGTCAACATTTGAAGAAGATTTAATTAAGATTTGAAGAAGATTTGATCAAAATTTGAAGAAGATTTAATTACGATTTGAAGAAGATTTCATTAAGATTTGAAAAACATTTGATCAAGATTTGAAGAAGATTTAATTAAGATTGGAAGAAGATTTGATCAAATTTTGAAGAAGATTTGATCAAGATTTGAAGAAGATTTGATCAAGATTTATATACAATAAAATATGAATATAATCAATATGAAGAATTTACAAACTCAATTTGAACAACATACAATTCAAAATTAAACAAGGACTAAATTGAAGCCCAACTATAAATAGATACTCAAGGTTGAAGAAGAAAATCATCGAAAATCATAAAAGAGTAGAAGAACTCATAAGCTTAAATGTTCAAATTCATCTTGGAGTTCAAAGAGAGAAACACTTGTTCAAGTTAGAAATATTTTTTGAGTGTCCTTTTCTTAAAGTGTGAGAGTTATTATTATTATTATTATCAGTTTTGTTAGAAGCAACTACTCTAGTTCCAATCTTTTGTATCCAACCCGATAGTGGTTTAGTTCCTTCTTCAATCTGGGGTTGTTAGGTTGTTAGGAGAAGACTTGGCTTGTAGGATCAAGGTGGTTTGTTCCTCAAAAGTTTGGGGTTGTCAGGCTGTTTGGGAATTCAAGGTATTTGAATTAGTGGATGAAAGCCTTTTGAATGAGGGGACTGGATGTAGCCAAGTTAGTGGTGAACCAGGATAAATCTATCTGTCCAAATATTTATGCTTTCATTATTTGCTGTCTCTAAATTCGATTGCTTCTTATCCAAGTAATTCATAAAAACCAACTAACCTTCATCAAATCAGAAAACAGTTTTCAACTTTGGCAAACACAATTCAACCCCCCTTCTCGTGTTTGCACCTTCAGTAGATTGTTCCTATTTTGGACAATTATAATTTTGATATTGAAATGGTGTATGCTAATGTCAGTGAATAGCTAGATATTAGTGACCATGACTCAGATTCTGACAAAGAGATTGGGCCAAAGTATGATCAGTATTTAGGGTGGAGGAGCTAAACAAGAATTCCAAGTTCAAATTAGGACTAAAGTTTAAATCACTTGTTGAGTTTAAGGATGCAATCAGAGAGTGATATGTATTTGATGGGAGGGAAATCAAGCTTATAAAGAATAACAAGACAAGAGTAAGGTTAGTATGCAAGGCTAAAAATGTGGCTTCTTAGCACTTGTGAGCAAAGTGGGGATAGGCACACTTTCAAAATGACGAGATGGTCTAGTGATCCCACCTGCGCTAGGGCTTTGGAAAATAGTTTTGCAAATTCTAAATGGGTTGCTAAGTGTGTGGTTGAAAAATTGAGCAATTGTTGTTATAACCAAATTGGATTGAAGAACTATGACATTTACTTGTTTTGATGATAACAACATTATTTTGTGGGAACAATTTAAAGCACTAACAGCTCATTTGATGGCAGGCTAAGGAGATAGGATATGATACACTTATCGTATCATACTCTAATCTTTTGTTTGATGCACCAATCTAATATGATATAGTAATACAAAAAATTAATCATAACCTACGCGGGCCTTATTTTCTAGTCCTTAGTTTCAGTTAGGTTAAAATAGTCCCTTTCCAACTTGATAAAAGTTAAGAAATATTTTCCCATTTTTGTCATTTCCAACTCACGCTTCTCTCTCCCTCTCCACCCTCATTTGCATGTGTTCCTCTACCTCTCCCTCTCCACTGCGCTCTCATCTCCCTCCCCCTCTCCACTGCCGTTTTCCTCTCCATATCCAACATCGTTCTCCTCTCCATCCCTTTCTTTAGTATCGCTCTCTTCTCCCTTCTTTTCTTGTTCACCGTCGCACTCTCTTTCCCCATTGTCGCATTCTCCCAAGATACCGTTTTCCCTTTTTTTCTTCATATTTGCCCTAATTTCCTTTGATTTTCTTATTGTGTTGATGAAATAATTTTTTGATTTCTCTGATTTTATGATTGATTTCTGTTAGTTGATGTTGGGTTGATTTTATGATTGTCGATATTGCATTGATTTCCTCTGAATTCATTATTCCCCCTATTTTATGATTGTTTTCTATTTGTTGATGTTGGGTTGATTTTATGATTATTGATGTTCTGTTGATTTCTTCTAAATTTATTATTCCTCTTATTTTATTATTGCTCTCTTGTTGATGTTGGGTTGATTTTATAATTATTGATGTTAGGTTGATTTCCTCTTTTCATATTTACTTTGATTTTTTCTGGTTGTTTTCTGATTTATTTTATTCTACAACCTAATAAAAGTTATTATTGTTTTTTGATTATTTTAATTATTTTATATAATTACTAATAATAAACTTTGATTTATGTGTTATCTGGATGGAAAGGATCCGCGTCAGACTCGAGGTAGTGCGGGATGTCATTTCTAAGAGGAATGACTCACATGTTCTTAGAATAATCATAATATCATAAACAAAATTAATAGTCACAAAATAGTAATAATTACATGGTTTAAATATGTCTTTGGTCCTTGCAATTATAACTCTTTTTTATTTTGGTCCTCGTAAGTTTTTTTGTTTGGTTTACATCCCTGCAAATATAGTTTTATTTTAAAATAATCAATCCATCCAAATTCTGTTACAAAAACTTTAACGCCGTTAAACCTAAATATAATTAAAACATAATTTTTCTAACCTAAACACAAACCCCCAATATAATTAAATCATAACCTTTTTTAACCTAAAATTAACCCCCATATGTTTCATTCTTCTTTCCTAAAAAAACTTAAAATTAACTCGAAATGTTTCATTCTTCTTCCCTAAAATACAACACTCCTATGTAAATTAGGGTTAGGGTTCCAAATACAATTTTGAACAAAATTGCGAATGTTTGTTTCTTGTTTCGCTTGATTCCCTTCAATTTACTTTGTGTGGATTGATGGAAAAAGTGAAAAACAAAAGTGAAATTGAAGCTGGCGTTTGAGAATTGGTTCAAAACGATAAACCAATTGTTTGCGTTATCAACAAATTGAAAGGACTATTGAACCAATTTTGTGGGTTAATTTTGGGTTGTTTAGGGAAGAAGAATGAAATATTTGGGAGTTAATTTTAGGTTAACAAATGTTATAATTTAATTATATTGGGGGTTTATGTTTAGGTTAAAAAAATTTATGTTTTAATTATATTTAGATTTAACGGTGTTACAATTTTTGTAACAGAAGTTGGAAGGAAGAACTATTTTAAAATGAAACTATATTTGCAGGGATGTAAATCAAACAAAAAACTTACGAGTACCAAAATCATAAAAGGTTATAATTGCAATGTGTAACACCCCGATTTTTAACAGCGCGAGTTTTTTTTTTTTTTAAAACCACTTACTAAAAATAATACGTCGTAACACAAAACAACAAGAGAAATAAATAATTACATCATATATACAAACAAGCTAAAATAGTTTTTGGGACAATAATCCAAAATATACAAATAGAAAATACATTGAGGCTATGAGACCAATCAGATATCGCTTATACCCCTAGGGTATTCTCGGCAGACACCTGCACAGAAGTATTGTTCCAAGAATGTTATCCCCTCATGGTCACGTCAAAAAATGGAACATGGACCCACCAACAAAAGTCACTGTCAAAGTACGTCAGAGGTACAGTCATCCAAAAACAAAATAAGTACAACCATCGAAAACACTAAGGCCCTATACAACAAAAAACTAATCTGATCATCCACTAACAACTACAGTAACAAGGGTGACCACCACACTCTGCACAAGTCTCGTTTGACGCAGTATCTCTCCTCGAAGTGACTTCCTCCTCCTCATCAGCCATAGAAGGATCAGTCTCCTCAGAAGTCAGATCCACCCACGATATAGGTGGCTTCGGCGGCGTTGGAATCTCAAAACAGTCCTCTACTCCAGTGACAGTCAGTAGGGGATCGTTCACCGGTAATGGAAGCTCATACTCAATCTGCGGTGACACCAACCAAGGCATCGATGGTTCATCAACAAAATCTTGGTCCTCTACCAACCTACAGTAGGAGTCACCTGTTCCAGGTTCAAGCATCGCATACCCTGCTACTACAGTAGGAGTCACCACACCTACGGTGGCCTCCGTCTCACCTCCAACTACATGACTCTCTGCATCTGTATATACCCCATTCGCTTTGAGTACTAATCCTAAAGGTACAGGAAAGTCGACCCGCTCGTGAGTATATTCCACATATGAAACTGCCCCAGCACTCCTACTTGTTCTCATCACCCTCCCCGTATATGTAGCCCTGCTTGAGATGAGGTCGTATACCCAAGCAATCGGAGAATATCGATCAGGGAAGTCTAACGACGTCTCCTTCGTCAGGGTAACCTTCGGTGGGACGATCTCGGGTATCATATGAGGGCAAAGCCCAATTTTCCACAATAATGTAAAGGGTCACCAACCGAAAATTAACAGTTAACAATTAACAACTATGTCAAAAGACAACCAATACATACTTAGCAGCTCCAGCAAGATAAACAACAATGACCGAATAAGTATACACACATATTGCAATGTATAAGGTCGATGTTTTTTATGAAACAAAAGACTAAGAAATGCAAATCAAGTTGCAAGCTCAAAGTATAATCAACACTCAAAACAACTATTAGGAAACTTAGAATTTAAGGTACTTGCACGTATCATTTTCACATATCAGATCACAATAAACATGACTCACATGCCAAGCACCCTAATGCAATGCTTATATGCCAGTGCACATGAACCCGAAATTATATATGAGTTTACATTGCATACTATGATGTTTGATCTAAGTTAAAGGAACACCAAGACTCCGCTTTTATTTTTGTACTTTATGTTTGGTGAGCGCACTCTGAAACACGCCTTTGATGATTTTTTTATTGCAAGCAATGCTCTGATCAGTTTGGCTCTGACGACGACAACAAGCATCTAACTATTCTGCCAAGTGATTTTTTGCCTTTGATAAATCGTGGCAAGCATATGCTCCTCTAACTATTTAAAAATCAATACTCCGATAATAGTCAACGCTCCAATAAGTCATCACTCTGAAGAAGACAAAGCTTTTGATCTAAGTTAAAGGAACACCAAGACTCCGCTTTTATTTTTGTACTTTATGTTTGGTGAGCGCACTCTAAAACACGCCTTTGATGATTTTTTTATTGCAAGCAATGCTCTGATCAGTTTGGCTCTGACGACAACAAGCATCTAACTATTCTGCCAAGTGATCGTTTGCCTTTGATAAATCGTGGCAAGCATATGCTCCTCTGACTATTTAAAAATCAATACTCCGATAATAGTCAACGCTCCAATAAGTCATCACTCTGAAGAAGACAAAGCTTTTGATCATCCTCTGTTAAACATCCTGGATCTGTATTTGTTTGAAGGTCTATGCAACATATTCTGATCATAATATCCTATGTTCTTTTTGTCTCCATATCAATTTCAAGGTTATTTTTGACAAGGCCTAAAGGCAAACCAATCTCGGAAGATTTGATACAAAACTTCACGATACATGTTGATTTCTTGCAATTAGGACAACAACCAAAAACCTAAATGCCCTTTATAAAATGATGTGCAACCCTTATTGAAAAGAAGAAGCAATAATGTACCACAATAAGCACAATACAGTTGTCTCTACACTCTTGCTCTTTATCTTTTGTCTTGTCTAAGTGCTGATAAATATTTTTTGAGAGTATAACATTGTAAACACCTTTTTGTGAAATTTCTTCAAAAAACATTTAAACTTGTTCTTTTGTAACTTAGCCCATTAATGGTTACATCTCTCAACAGTTTGAGTGTACTAAGCTAGAAGATTGAGAAGACTTGAACACAATCAGTTTGACTAGTAGGTGTTTAGTAGAAGTGTAATTCAATTAGTGAATTAGTGGACTAAATCCTTTAGGTTGAAAGACTGGATGTAGCTACCATGTTGATGGTGAACCAGGATAAATCGATTGTGTCGCTCTATTTTTTTTTATTTGATATTTGTTTTCATTGTTTTCTGTTAAACCCGTTTTAAAATAAAACACAATTCAAACTCTTCATTCTTGTGTTTCTCATTCCACAATTGTGACAATATGAAAGTTCGTGTGATTGTTTTTGACATTAGAAGGTCATATTCTATAAGTATAACATTAGAAAGAGCTTGCAACGCTAAACAAATTGCATAGGAGATTGTAGAATGTGATGCAACAAAGAAATATACCTTGTTGTGTAGGTATTCTTAGAGATGTTCATGGTGCAAAAACTGAACTGCATTGGACCATATTAATAGTTTAGTTCGGTTCTTGAAAACCACTTTCGAATTAAGTACGATGTAATTCTGAACTGGTTTGAAACTAGTTTATTAATATAAATCAGTTCAATATTTTAAACAAATTTTTAGTTAAAATCGGTTTCAAACTAGTTCTTCGAAAAAAATTGATAAAAAATTATCGATTTTTTTTCCAAGTAAAATATATGTCAAAAAATTTCCTAATAAAAATTTTTTCTGATTATTTTTCAAAAAAGAAATTCGAAATAATTTTGGCAAATTCTTTTTAGGAAAAAATTGATCTGAAAATTTTTTCGATATAAAAATTTTTAGAAAAAAGTTTCGATTATTTTTCGAAAATTTTTCTAGAAAAAAATGTTTTCGATTTTTTTATCAAAAAATTTCTAAGAAAAAAATGATTAAATTTTTTTTTCAAAAATTAATTTTTGATATTTTCTAAATTGTTTTCGAGAAAAATAAATTTTGAAGGTTTTCTAAGAAAAAAAATCTTAATTGAGGTTAAAAAAATTTTAAAATTGTTAAACTGATTTTTGAATTAAGTTTGGTTAATTGAATTATTTTAAATATGTGGTTCAATTCATAAATCATTTTAATTGTTTGTTTTTTTTTTAGTGCAGTGTAATCCAATTTATCAATATGGTCCAAATGATCATATATTTTGCACAACCCTAGATATTTTGTAGAGATAAGGAAGGCAAGTGTTAGAAACACTTGTGAGATGAATATTGATCGTTCATGTCCAACACTTCAGTCACAATTTAGTAGTATTTATTTTTGCTTTGATGGTTGTAAGAAGGGGTTTGTGAGATGTTATAGGCCGTTTATTGGGGTGGATGCATGTCACCTAAAGACAAGGTATATGGGGACAATTCTACTTGATGTTGGTACGGATCCTAATGATCTAATACTTTTCCTTAGCTTTCGAGGTCGTTGAAATTGAGACTAAGGAGTCTTGGAGATGGTTTCTCACTTTATTACTAGATGACATTGGTCAAGAGAATAGATGGGTGTTCATCTCTAACCAACAAAAGGTAATAAGTTATATTTTTAGATTGTTATTTAATTTTGTTCTATTTTAATTTTGATTGAAGACTATTGTATTTTCACTATTATTCTGGTTTTGCAGGGCTTGACCAAAGTGTTTGAAGAGATGTTTGAACGAATTGAGCATAGATTATGCTTAAGGCATTTATATGCCAACTTCAAGAAAAAATTGGGTGGTGGAACTTTTATAAAAGATTTAATTATGTGAGCTGCCAAGGATACATACTTTCAAGCTTGGAAGGAGAAAATGAAAGAATTAAAAGGTGTCAATGTGAAGGCAGAGAAGTGGCTTATTGCAGAACCTACCAAATTGTGGTGTAAGCATGCATTTACGATTTATCCAAAGTGTGATATTTTAATGAAAAACTTGTTTGAAGCATTTAATAGAACCATTTTAGTTGCTAGAGATAAGTCCATTTTAACAATGTGTGAATGGAATAGAAATTAGTTGATGAGTAGGATTGCAAACTTAAGATATAAGCTTGATAGGTGGGAACATACAATCATGACAAAACCTAGGAGGAGGTTAGATCAAGAAGTGCAACGTGGTGGTAATTTGGTCTCTCAGTAGGTATCCCTTGTAGGCATGCAGTTGTTGCATTTGGCCGTAAGAATCTTAACCTCGAATACTATGTTGATAATTGTTATGGTTTTAATGCAAGTCCTATAAATGGGCAAGGCATGTGGCCTGTGGTGGTAATTGAGCACATGTTGCCTCCTCTTTATAAGAAAGGACCAGGAAAGGCAAAAAAGTTAAGGAGAAGAGAACCTGATGAGGATTCTAATTCTGAAAAGGCTAAGGGACATCTTATAGATGCACAAAATGTGACCAACATAGTCATAATTCAAGAGGCCGCAAAAGTAATGAGGTTATTCCAAATGCTCAATTACGCAAGGGAACAAAGTTATACTTAAAAGTTCGATGTTAAAAGTTATATGTTAATTTTACATTTATTGATCATAATTTCATTTTGTAGAGAAAGCCAAAAAAATATCAAGCAAGTTCAAGATGATGAGGCAATTGTCGGTGTTGATCCTGTTGCAACACAAGTTAGTGTTGTTGGTGTTGAGGCAGCTGGCGGACAACATCCACAACTTCAAGATGGTGTTGATCCTGCATTCCAGGTTCTTGATGCAGAGCTTGTTGTTGCCTTCAAGGCTTTTCAATCAAGTTCTTCTATGTTTGCTGATGCGTCAACTGTTGGTTACAATTCTGTCCATTAAGGGACAGCTGTACAATTTTTTAATCATAAAGATATTCTTTTACCATTATAATATCTTTCTTTATTGTAATTAATTGAGTTAATTAGGATTTAATTAGCTTTCTCATTTAGTTGTACTCCCTAGGCTATTTATACCATTTGTATTTGTACAAAATCAATAAGAAACACAACATTTTCACATGGTATCAGAGCTACAGTTCTGATCCGATAAAAAAAATAGGGTTTTCTCATGGAAGAAAAACAGAGCAGTTCAAGCAGCCTAGATGCTAACCCTAAGGCAGCAGCGACTGGAAACACCACTAGTCATCATGAAACAATTATCATTACTAGCTACAAACTCAATGGGCCGAACTCCACACAGTGGTCTAGATCTATCTGCATCTTCCTCCAAGGAAAAGGAAAGGAAGACTACATCACTGGCGAGGCTAAGCAGTCAAATAATACTGATCCAAGCCATGAAAAATGGAAACTTGAAAACAGTCTTGTTATGACATGGTTGCTCAACTCCATGACTAATGAGTTTGGTGAAAATTTCATTTATTATGACACTGTTGCAGAAATATGGAAGACAGCCAAGGAGACCTACTCAAATGTGGACAACACCTCATCCATATTTGAGATCAAAAGTCTCTTACACAATCTTCGACAAGGAGATTCTTCGATCACCGAGTACTATCATACACTCACAAAATACTGGCAGCAACTTGACATCTATGCAAACATAGAGTGGAAGTGCATAGATGATGAAAAAATCTACAAGAAACTGGTCGAGAAGGACATAAAATTTCAGTTCCTATTGGGACTGAATAAAAATTTGGATGAAGTGAGAGGGAGGATTCTTGGAACTAAGCCTCTCCCTAGCATTCGAGAAGCATTTGCAGAAGTGAGAATGGAAGAAAGCATAAGGAAAATCATGTTGGGAAGTCAGAGTGCAAGTTCAAACATTGAAGGCTCTGCACTTGCAGTAAGAGGTCTACCAAAGAGAGGTAGAGGATGGTGTGATCACTGCAAGCGACCTGAACATACGAAGGAAACTTGTTGGGTGCTTCATGGAAAACCCACAGATCTAAAACCACGATTCAAGGACGCGCGCGGATATGCTGCTGCTGCTGATGAAAGTAAGTCCAAAAACATTGCAGAGGCCAGTCCTTTCAACAAAGAACAAATAGAGATGTTGCAGAAATTGATGCAACAGGCGCTGCAAAACGCTAGTACCTCTTCTTCCATTGCTACTTTTGCCCAAAAAGGTAATTTTTCTGCTGCCCTTCATGTAAATCACCAGAAAACAAACTCTTGGATTGTTGATTCTGGTGCCTCGGATCACATGACTGGGGAAATCAATGTATTTAGTAAATACACTCCATGTCAAGATGAATCTTTTGTCCGGATAGCAGATGGTACCACCTCCAAGGTAGCTGGTAAAGGTTCGGTGGTTATCTCCAAAGATATTACTCTTGATTCAGTTTTACATGTTCCTAAACTAGATTGCAGTCTATTGTCTATCTGTAAATTAACCAAAAACTTAGGATGTGTTGCTAAGTTCTTACCACATTTGTGTGAATTTCAGGATATGAATTCGGGGAAGATGATTGGCAATGCTGAGGAATGTGCAGGCCTTTACTTCCTTAAAATTGAAGACCAAAATAAGAGATCCTACAAGGCTACCCTTATGTGTTCATCAAAGAATGATAATGATGTAATGTTATGGCATTATTGCCTAGGACACCCAAATTTTATGTATTTGAAAAAAATGTTTCCAACTTTATTTAATAAAGATTCTGGTTCTTTCAAATGTGAAGTGTGCGAATTAGCCAAACACACCAAATCCCATTATTCCATACAACCTTATAAGCCGTCTAAACCTTTCGCACTCATTCATAGTGATGTGTGGGGACCTTCAAGAGTAAGCAATGTTACTGGATCAAGGTGGTTTATTACCTTTATTGACGACCATACAAGAGTCACTTGGGTGTTCCTCATGAAAGAAAAATCAGAAGTTGGGAGTATATTTGAGAACTTCCATAAAATGGTCCAAACCCAATTTCAAAGCAATATTCAAGTACTAAGAACTGATAATGGAGGGGAGTACTTCCACCACACCCTTGGTATTATACACCAAAAATGGTATTATACACCAAACATCATGCTCATACTCTCCACAACAGAATGGGACAACAGAGAGGAAAAATAGGCACCTATTAAAAGTCACTCGAGCCCTTATGTTGTCCATGAACGTACCTAACCATTTTTGGGGAGATGCAGTCCTCTCCTCATCCTACTTAATAAATAGAATGCCCTCCAAAATGCTCAACCTAAACACACCACACCAAACCCTCTTGTCCCTTTATCCTTCGACCAAACTCCTCACAAATCTTCCACCGAAGATTTTTGGATGTACTGCCTTTGTACATGACCAAAAGCCTAACCTTAATAAGTTGGACCCTAAAGCCATCAAGTGTATCTTCTTGGTATACTCTCCTACCAAGAAAGGATACAAATGCTACTGCCCCCAAAAAAGACAAATCTATCACACTATGGATGTTACCTTTATTGAAGACAAGGCCTTTTATCCCAAAGTTGGCATTCAGGGGGAGAAAGTTACAATTGATGAACACCAACCATGGGAAATTACAATACCAGAATCTGTCCCACATGAACCTGCCTTCACCACCCCATCAGAATTTGTCGAAATCCTACCTGAATATGTTTCTGAATTTGTCCAAATCACTAAAAACACAGAATCTGTCCCAATAATTGTTGAACCTGAACTGGACCAACAAACAACCATTCTTGAGGTTACCAAGCCAACAAATGGAGCGTCAACAATTGGTCCAAAAGGAAAACCAAATGGAGGAAAAGAACTGCAAGTATACATAAGGAAAAAGAACAAGCAGCAAACCCTTGAGGAAGTATAAGCATGCACTCTTCCAAAGCAGAACCAAGACTCTACCCAAAAAGGTAGCATTAACTCTTCCTCTAATTTATCTGATAATGTCACTAATGACCAAGACTTAGACTTGCCTATTGCTATGAGAAAGGGAGTAAGGTCTTGTACCTAACACCCAATTGCAAACCATGTTTCTAGTGAAAAATTATCACAAGGGTACAAAAACTTCATCAGCTATGTGGACAGCATCGAAATTCCTCAAAACTTTCATGAAGTTGTCCTAGTTCCAGAATGGAAGGCTACTGTAATGGAAGAAATTAAGGCACTTGAAAAAAATGGCACATGGCATCTCTCCCACCTACCAGAGGGGAAGAAGACAGTTGGATGCAAATGGATATTCTCGGTAAAATACAATGCAGATGGGAGTGTAAACAGGTACAAAGCTCGGCAGGTGGCAAAAGGATTCACCCAATCCTATGGGTGGATTATGAAGAAACCTTTGCACCTATAGCAAAGTTGAATTCAGTTCGTGTATGTAACACCCCGAGTTTAAAATACAGCGTGAGTGTATTTTATTTTTAAAAAAAAAATAAATAATAAAAATGATTTTCCAGATTTAATTCAAAAAGAATTAAAATAAAATTTTCACTAAGTCCTTAATTCTGGAAATTTAACACTAAACATTAATATATTTTCAAAAGATAACATTGTCATAACCATCTCAAAAGAGAATATCAGAGTGCATAGTTTAGCGGAAAAATAGTACAATAATTTCCAAAATAAACAAATTACATTTCCAGCTCAAATCCTATACATCAAGTCTAACTGATCATGCACTAAGCTACAGTAGCACGGTCTCCGCCGCATCCTCTACAAGTCTCGTCTCCAGCCAGTTGTCTGCCCCTCTGCGTTGACTAAAAATACGCCGTGCGTAAAGATCAAGGAAAACTAACGACGTCTCCATCATAAGTGTAACCGTTGGTAGGAAGGGTTCGGGTATCATCTGAGGGCAAAGCCCATCTTCCACATATAATAGTAAAGGGTCACCGACCAAAATTAACACATAACACATAGTATATATTTCACAGTAACAAATATAACCATGGCATATCATAAAATCAATGATGATAAATAAAGATGCTTATTTTGAAATTTCATGACATGTATTTTTCAAAACAGCAACCAATCAAGATGGAAAATAAGTTGTAAGTACAGCCAACACTTCAACATTCACAATCATTCATCAGAAATTCAGATTTCATAAAGTACTCACACACATCATTTTCCAATCATCATCACATAACCCAATCGTGACCCACCGGTCAATCCCCCGATGCAATATGTATATGCTCATGTATACAATTTCTTGGAATTACCAAGGTGCAGTCGCTCAACAGACCAGCACGTTATACACATACTAAGGTACAGTCGCTCACAGACTAGTACCAGTGCAGTCGCTCACAGACCAGCACAATTTCACGAATGGAATGGACCGTCTAATACACGTGGAACCATCCTGTAGCCCAGATAGAATAGACCGTCTAATACACGCGGAACTACTCTAAACCCGGATAGAACAGACCGTCTAATACACGCGGAACTATTCTATAACCATCATGGTCGCTACAATTACATGTATTAGCCTCTCACAGGCCAAATACACAGAAGTTAAATCCTCGTACGGATAGAGTGGACCGTCTAATACACGCGGAACCACTCCGTAGCCCGAGTAGAATAGACCGTCTAATACACGCGGAACTACTCTGACCCCGGATAGAACAGACCGTCTAATACAAGCGGAACTATTCTATAACACATGGTTACTACTTAACTTCGCAGCCCATCACGGTCACCGCATCAACTCTGTGGCCCATCGCGGTCACCACCTGACTATGCAATGCATGAACATACAGTGTTTTCTCTTCACTGAAAATAGTATGCTAAATCAGAAAAATTCATGCTTTTCCATCATTTTCCCAAAACCTCTCAACACAATTAATTTCATCATCAACACATCAATGATTAAACATTCAAGCAATCATTATCACTTTACATTAACTCAAAATTCCATTCTTAATTATCATAAGTCTTTCCTTTGTTTTCCCCAACTCTTAAAATTCATAAAACAGTGTTTAAAACTGAGATTTATGGAAAATACGAATCTGTATTCGAATACAGAGGCAGTCTCAGTGCACAAATCAACATTTTTCACTACATCGGTAAAGTCTCAAAAACTTCATCACCACCACTTCAAACTATCACCAAAAGTTCAATTTTAATTCACCACAAACATTCCCAATATCTCCCAACACTTAGGGTTTATAAAACACTGTTGAAAAAGTTGGAATTTCTGAAACTCGAATCTGTATTCGAATACAGATTCCTTGTATTCGAATACAGAAGCATGAAACTGCAAATTCTACATTCTGTATTCGAATACAGCATGCCTGTAGTCGAATACATAGGACAAAACATTGAAAATTCAGCATTTCCTCCCAGGTCATTAAAGGTTTCCAAAACATCATCCTCTCTTCAAAACTATTTCAAGAACTCCATTTTAAATCATTTTAACCCTTCTCAATATTTCCCAACACTTTAAAATTCACATGACAGTGTTTAAAACTTGATTTTATGGAAAACACTAATCTGTATTCGAATACAGCCTGTATTCGAATACAGAAGCTAAAAACTGAGTTTCTGGAAAAACCCAAATATTTATTCGAATACAGATCCCTTGTATTCGAATACAGAAACTGAAACTAGTGAAAATCTGCATTCTGTATTCGAATACAGCATGCCTGTAGTCGAATACAGATGCGAATACAGTGTTAAAATTTCACTTCTGTATTCGAATACGACATGGTCGTAGTCGAATACAGATGCTAAGTTAGAAGCAAAAATCCTTCCTCTGTATTCGAATACAGGGGCTCGTATTCAAATACAAGTTTGAAAACTTAAGTAAAACAGAAACTTGACAGGTTGTATTCGAATACACACATGTTGTATTCGAATACACCTTCGAAAACCAGTGAAATTTTTCCTGAGACTTCAACACATTTCAAACTGTTTCTTTTAAAAACAAACAACCAAACATCTAACCAGATTCAACACTTTTCCATAAAACACTTTCATCATTTAAAATCCTTTTCTTTTGAAACATCATTAATACCAGAATCATCAGAAACAGAAACAAAATAGTCACCACATGAATCATCAGAAGCAGAAATAGAATGATCAACACCAGAATCATCAGAAGCAGAAACAGAATGATCAACACCAGAATCGTCCAGAACCATAACATGCATCTCCAAAACAACATGCATGGTATTCTCCAGTATGCTTACAGAACCAACACAACATGCAAAGTATATTCCAGCTTTCTCACACAAATACAATCAACATGCAAAGCATTTCAGCTTTCTCACACATCAGAACAACATGCAAAGCATTTCAGTTTTCTCAAACATCAGAACAACATACAAAGCATTTCAGCTTTCTCACACAAACAGAATCAACATGCAAAGCATTTCAGCTTTCTCACACAAAAGAATGACATTAATACATTCAGTCACACATAAATCATCACATAGCAGCAAACACTATCAGAATGTGTTTTCGCATTTTATAACAACATTCAAAACAGTTTATGAACATGTATTTTAATCACCTTTAAAATAACATGCAAAACATTTTTCAGTTTTCCCACACAAACCAAACAGCATTGCAGTAACAACTAGAACAGCAACATCCCAGATTCATCACACATCACAGAATGCATTATCTTCATTTTTTCAAAATGTCATTGCAAAATAGTTTTTCTTCAAAACAGTGATGAAAACATCAATAATGCTATGCCAGTTATGAATTTACAGCCCTAATGCAACTAGAAAGTGGAAGGTGCCCTTACCCTTGTTGCGTGTTCTGCTACTTCTCTCGTTTCTGCTGTCGTTCCCGTTTTCGCGCCAAAAACTGGTGAAACTGTAGCTTGTGTTTGCTGCTACGAAATTGGGTTCTTTAGCTCCGTAATGGTGTGGGGAACAACTTTTGTACTGAGGGTTTTCTGGTTTGGTGCCTAGGTTTCCAATTAATGGCACTTTTGAGGAACTCCCTCTTTTCTCTTTTGAAATCATGGACTGGGAACAGAAAACAGCAAACGGAATGGGAAGGAAAGGGTACTGTTACATTCAGTATGGGCAGTGAGGGAGGAGGAATGGTGTTCTGATTTCACCATCCTTCTCACTCCTATTTATAGGCTTGTGTGGGTGCCACCTCACCCGACACTTGTCTGATTTTCAGCACTTTACCCGTCTCGTCGCAATTAGCCGCTAATCCCTTAATTAACTGTTTGTTAATTTAATTACTCGTATTTAAATTAATTTATTCTTAATCCAATAATCTTAATTCATCTCCCAAAATAAATATTTATATATATATATATATATATTTACTCAAAACATACATATATTAAATATTTTACAAATATCCCCAAAATACACTTAAAATTAATTCCATAATTTTAATTAAAAATTAGGGGTATTACATTACTCCCCCCCTTAAATTAGTTTCGTCCTCGAAACTACATGTCCCTAAACAACTGAGGATATTGCTCCCTCATCTTACTCTCCAGTTCCCAAGTCGTGTCTCCCGTAGTCGGATTCCAAATCACTTTGACTAGTGGGACTTCCTTGTTCCTCAACTGTTTAATCTTCCTGTCTTCAACCCTTACAGGGAATACTTCAAATGACAGGTTATCCTTCAGCTGAATTGTATCTGGTGTAATCACATGTGACGGGTCTGCAATGTATTTCCTTAACTGCGACACATGAAATATGTCGTGGATATTGGACAGTATTGGAGGTAAAGCGATCCGATAAGCCAATGGTCCAATACGTGCAGTGATTTGGTATGGTCCAATAAATTTCGGAGTCAACTTTCTTGACTTAATAGCTCTGCCAACACCAGTTGTAAGCGTGACCCTCAGAAATACATGATCACTCTGCTCGAATTCCAAAGGTCTGCGACGCTTGTCCGCATAACTCTTCTGACGATCCTGTGAAATCTTCATTTTCTCTTGTATCCTCTTGATTTTCTCTATGGTCTGTTCCACCATCTCAGGTCCAACAATCATACTCTCTCCGTCCTTATACCAACATAAAGGCGTCTGACACTTGCGTCCATATAAAGCCTCATAGGGTGCCATTCCAATACTTGCGTGGAAGTTGTTGTTGTTAGTGAACTCAATCAATGGCAACACCTCATCCCAGTTTCCTCTGTCATCCAACACACATGCTCTTAACAGATCTTCCAAGGACTGATTTGTTCTCTCGGTTTGCCCATCTGTTTGTGGATGGTAGGCTGAACTCAATTTCAGTTTCGTCCCCAAAGCTTCATGCAACACTCCCCAAAAATGAGATGTGAACTTTGGATCACGGTCCGATACTATACTCGATGGAACACCGTGTAACCTCACAATCTCAGCGATGTAGATTTCCGTCAGCTTATCTACTTTATAAGTGGTTCTTACTGGTAAGAAATGCGCGGACATTGTCAATCGATCCACTATTACCCAAATTGAATCATTCTTTTTCCTTGTCTTGGGAAGTCCTGTTATAAAATCCATGGAAATGTTGTCCCACTTCCATTCTGTTATCTCTAGAGGCTGCAACATTCCAGCAGGTCGTTGATGTTCACTTTCGCTTTCTAACAAGTTAAACAAGCTGATACGTACTCCACTACGTCCCTCTTCATTCCTGGCCACCAGTAATTCTGTCTTAAGTCCTGGTACATCTTGGTCGCTCCAGGATGAATACTCAACTTACTCTTATGAGCTTCTTCCAAAATCGCTCTTCTCATCTCTGCAACTTCCGGTACACAAATTCTTCCATTACATCTCAAAATATTATCTGTTCCGACGCTGAACTGAGTTGTCTGTCCTTGCGCTATCAGATTCCTCTTTTCTTGGATCAGTGTGTCATCTTGCAAGTTTGCAATCTCCTCAAGTAATCCACTCGAAATTGTTATCATTCCACACTTTAACATTCCTAGTGCAAACTTTACGTCCAAGTGTAGATCTCTAAATGCTTCCCACAACTCCTGTTGTTTGGCCATTATCATTGAAGATACTGACACACTTTTCCGACTCAATGCATCTGCCACCACATTGGCTTTTCCAGGGTGGTACTGCAATGAAAAGTCAAAATCCTTGAGAGTCTCCATCCATCTTCTCTGACGCATGTTCAATTCCTTCTGATCGAATAGATACTTCAAACTTTTATGGTCACTGAACACCGTGAATGTGCATCCATATAAGTAGTGCCTCCAGACCTTTAATGCAAACATTACTGCAGCAAGCTCCAAATCATGAGTGGGGTAGTTTCGTTCGTGAGTCTTCAATTCCCTTGAGGCGTAAGCTACAGCTTTCTTGTGTTGCATCAAAACACATCCCAAACCTTGGTGAGATGCATCACAGTATACTTCATATGGTTCCTCTGGTTGTGGCAAGACCAATACTGGTGAGGTTGTCAACTTTTCCTTTAGCAACTGAAAATTTTCCTCACACTTCTCCGTCCATGCAAACGGCTGATTCTTTCTGGTGAGTTGTGTCAAAGGAGCTACAATCTTAGCAAATCCTTCAATAAATCTCCTGTAGTATCCTGCCAGTCCAACAAAACTCCGTTTGTCTGTGATAGTCTAACACTGTTTCCAGGAAAGAATTGTCTCAATCTTTGCTGGATCGACAATGATTCCTTCTTTTGTTATCACATGTCCCAAGAAGTTCACTTTATCTAGCCAAAACTCGCACTTCGATAAATTGGCATACAGTTGCTTCTCGCGCAAAACTTCAAGAACTTGGCGTAGGTGTTCTCCATATTCTTCTTCATCCTTTGAATAAACCAATATATCATCGATGAACACCACCATGAATTTATCCAAGAATGGGCTAAAGATCCTATTCATATAGTCCATAAAAATCACTGGTGCATTCGTAACTCCAAACGGCATAACGAGATATTCATAGTGTCCGTAACGAGTCTTGAAAGCAGTCTTTTGAATATCTCCTTCTCTTACTCAAATCTGATGATATCCTGACTTCAAATCGATCTTCGAAAACACCGCTGCTCCCCTCAATTGGTCCATCAAATCATCGATGCGTGGTAAAGGATAATGATTCTTGATAGTCACCTTGTTAAGTTGCCGATAATCCACACATAAGTGGGAGCTTCCATCCTTCTTCTTAACCAACAACACCGGAGCTCCCACGGTGACACACTTGGTCTGATAAATCCTTTCTCCAATAAGCCTTCAATTTGACCCTTAAGCTCGCTTAATTCCAATGGCGACATCTGGTACGGCGCAATTGAAATAGGTCCAATTCCTGGGTGCAAATCAATGAAGAATTCTACCTCTCTCACCGGGGATAATCCTGGGATTTCTGTTGGAAATACGTCCGGATATCCTTTGACTAACGCCACATCTTCTATGTTCACATCCATCTTGGTCTCCACGTTAGCCAATGATAAAAATTCATGAGTTCCCTCATCCAGTGATACTTCGAGTTGGTTAACAGCCAAATACCGAACGACTCCAGGTTCGGGGAAAAGAACTAATTTTCGAGCGCAATCCAAGACTACGTAATTATACGTCATCCAATCCATGCCGAGAATGATCTCGAGTGATTGTAGGGGTAGGCAGATTTTCAGCACTTTACCAGTCTCGTCGCAATTAGCCGCTAATCCCTTAATTAACTGTCTGTTAATTTAATTACTCGTAATTAAATTAATTTATTCTTAATCCAATAATCCTAATTCATCTCCCAAAATAAATATTTATATATGTATATTTACTCAAAACATACATATATTAAATATTTTACAAATATCCCCAAAATACACTTAAAATTAATTCCATAATTTTAATTAAAAATTAGGGGTCTTACAGTGTACTCCTTTCTCTGGCAGTAAATTTGGATTGGCCACTTCACCAGTTAGATATAAAAAATGCTTTCCTAAATGGTGAACTTGAAGAAGATGTCTACATGAGAATACCACCTGGACTTGAGGCATCGGAAAATTCAGGCAAGGTATGTAAACTTTAAAGATCACTATACGGACTCAAGCAATCCCCTCGGGCTTGGTTTGATAGGCTCACACGAGTAGTTAGGATGGATGGCTTCTCCCAATGTCAAACTGACCACACAATGTTCTTAAAGCATTCAAAGGAAGGCAAGGTAACCACCCTCATTGTCTATATGGATGACATTATTATTATAGGTGATGATTATACTGGAATTGAAGGTCTGAAAATGATTCTAGCTAAGGAATTTGAAGTCAAAGATCTTGGTCAATTAAGGTATTTTCTGGGAATGGAAGTGGCATGGTCCAAACATGGAATCTATTTATCTCAAAGGAAATATATACTTGACTTACTTCAAGAAACAGGGATGTTAGGATGCAGGCCAACAAACACACCTATGGAATCCAATGTGAAAATTGGAGAGGAAAAGGAGAGTCCACCTACTGACAAAGAAAGGTATCAAAAATTGGTTGGGAAACTTATCTACCTAACCCACACACGACCAGATATTGGTTTTTCTGTTAGCATGGTTAGCCGCTACATGAATGACCCGAGGGAGGCTCACATGAAAGAAGTTAACCGCATCCTGCAATATCTAAAAAAGGCACCAGGGAAGGGGCTGCATTTCAAGAAGGATACAAGCAAGAAAATAAAAATATTCACTAATGCAGATTGGGCAAGCTCAGTGCCTGATAGGAGATCAACCAGTGAATATTGCTCCTTTGTATGGGGCAACTTAGTGACATGGAGAAGTAAGAAACAATTTGTGGTTGCTAGAAGTAGTGCAAAAGCTGAACTTAGGTCCATGGCACATGGGATTTGCGAGGGGATGTGGCTGCAAATGATGCTGGCAGAACTAAATGTTTACACTGACCATGAAGTAAGCCTGTTGTGCGATAACAAAGCTGCCATAAGCATTGCTAAAAATCTTGTGCAACATGACAGAACAAAGCATGTGGAAATTGATAGACACTTCATCAAGGAAAAAGTTGACAATGGGTTAATTTCTCTCCAGCACACACCTTCAAGCCACCAAATAACTGATATCTTGACCAAGGCACTTCCTAGAGCCATCTATGAAAAGTTAAGATTCAAGTTGGGCATGATTGATATTTATGATCCAACTTGAGGGGGAGTGTTGGTTACAATTTTGTCCATTAAGGGACAACTGTACAGTTTTTTAATCATAAAGATATTCTCTTACCAATATAATATCTTTCTTTATTGTAATTAATTGAGTTAATTAGGATTTAATTAGCTTTCTCATTTAGTTGTACTCCCTAGGCTATTTATACCATTTGTATTTGTACAAAATCAATAAGAAACACAACATTTTCACATCAGCATATGTTCCTAATTATGTGTTTGTTGTTGCATCAGCGGTTGCTACTTCTTGTATTGTTGTGTTTGGGTCTATTCCTGCGTCCGCTACTGCTTCTGTCGTTGCATTAGCGTATGTGTCTGCTGATGCTTATTCGTATTTTTGAGATAAATTGTACAAAGATGCTTAACCGAGAAGAATTTTGGTTGTCGAGCAGAACAAATCAAATATGTATTGTTTCTTTATATAGCACAGGAAAATTTTATATATGAAAATGTGGTTGAGAAGTTGACATATTTTATTGCATACCAAAACCTTCTGATATGTTTTTTCCTTTTCTTTTGCATCAGTGCTTCTTATATTAATAGCACTTGTTTCTACTCTTGATGGGTATGATTCAATTATATCACTAAAAAATTAATATTGCTTTCTTATTTATCTGATGAGTGCACATATTGCTGTTGCATATATTTGTTGAATTGGATGTGTGTTTTCTCTTTCAAAGTTTGGATTTCCTTTGAATTTGACAAAGGAAATTTATTTTGCAGAAAGTGAGGGAAACAAAATCAAAAGTTGCAAGAAAAGTAGATGTTAAAAATGTGAGGAGGAATGACCGACTGAAAACTATTTTTAAAGGTGTCTATCTTGGTAGTGATTCAACAAACCCATCACTAATAGATGATCATCATCATCATCATGGAGCAAGTCCATAATAGTTGGTTAAACAGGGAGTCCATAACCAATTTTTCATGATCCTAAACTTGGAAGTTGTTTGGGTGAATTAAGAAAATTGGATGAGATTTGTAGGAGGATGATTCAATGACCATTTTAAAGTTGTTATTTTGTATTTTAAATGACTCGAGATTTGTATTTTGGTTTATTAAGTATGTATATATCTTGGATATATAGTAGGTTTTGGTTATATGTATTTGGTACCGAATGATAATTTTATAATTTGGTTATGTAAGACAATATGATTCTAATTGGTATTGAATGGTATTTTGAAAACATTATAATTCAAAGTTTAAAATTCAATTGTTTTTCAAGGTTTATAATTCAAGAGCTTATAATTCAAATGGTATTTTGATTGTAGTTTTTTCTCTTAGCTTTCTATCGCAACAAATAACGCCTTAATAAGATATTTATAGCTCAAGTTATGATCAAAACAGAGCAATAGTCTAATTGTTGTATAGTGCTAATCGTTTAACCATTTGTATCTAATCAATTATTGTAACAAAAAACACATATTTTTAAAATTTTGACCGAGAAACTATTCTTACCATTCCTTATTGAAAGCGATCTAATTTTTTCTTCTCTAGTTGGACCTAATTGACTTGAAACACTATTCAAATACCTTTTAGAGTTGTTTGGTCATAATTATTTGAAAATCTAATGTCTCCTTCAATCTTCTAAGCTCTAGTACACCTTATTTCTTCTCGAGTTATCCGCTTTCACTCTCATATGTCCCAATGGAACAGTGGTGAGACCGCCATTCTTCTAATATACATTTTGCCACTATTTCGATGTACGATTATGTTCAGATAAGTTCTTCATTTCTGTTTTGAATCATTAATATTCCTCTTTCTAATCTTGTTTGCATTCTTCTCATTGAGGGTAAAACCTAATGCTTGTATTTTTCCAAGTTAAACCATCCTTAAAGTATTAAAATCAAAGTAGGATTATCTGATTCATAAGGTCACTTTCATGATCAAGAACCATTAATCAAGTTCAAAGGTTTACTTTGTACGAATTAATCGTTATTCTTTTACATAGTGATTGTAGGATTAGTATGATACTGTGCTAAATTTCAAAAGTGTGTGATAAGTGTTATTCATGATACTTTGATGAAATATATGCTACTGAGTTGTTAGTTAAATGTTAATAATAATGTTTGTTGGTTAATAGATAATAATGATTTACGTTATAATATGATTGTTATAATATGATTGTTGAGTTTATATGTTTAAATTTATATTTTGTTTTTTAGTAATTAATTGATTAAATTGTATAGTTTAATGAATTAGATGTGTTAAAAAGAAAGAAAAATTAGTAGTTAATCGATTAGGATTGATAGGAATGATAAGATAAACTATTATGTATGGATTAATGGATGAGTTAAGTGATTAGGAAAGTAAGATAAATTGATTAGAGAAACTCAGTTTAAGTGGAGATCTAGTAATATTTAATTGAATAGAATAAATAATTAATAAATTAAGTTAATTATGCAACCATGGATAGATGGTGTCACAATATATGACACAGTATCGGCAAATGAGTATTGGTACTAATTCTCTTTTGGATTTCATTCATAAAGATTCAAATGAGAATCTTGATTTTACTAACGAGGAGAATATTAGTTTTAAGGTTGATTCTCTTAATAAAGTTATTTAAGAAGTCTTTGTCAACTATTAGTTAATCGATGATGCTAGTATTGTCAATCAACCCTTTTGTAGGATTTAGTCAACTCTAAATTGATTCCAATTCGATTTTCTATTGTGTGTTCGATTGTTCGAAGATTCTTAAACCATAATATTTTATTCATGGATCATAACCATTCTCAATCAGTAAAGTTGCAACAATCTTTTTGTTTTCTTCTTATTTTATAGAAAGCCCACCTTTTGTGAATTAATTGGATTGGATTCAAATATTTGTGTTATGAACAATAAAGAGTCATACCCTCTACAACTTGAGTATATAATCTGTGAAATTGTCGATTAAGGTACGAAGTGGATTTAACTCGTGATATATATTATGTATATTG
Source organism: Cicer cuneatum (assembly GCA_037974295.1). Lineage (NCBI taxonomy): Eukaryota > Viridiplantae > Streptophyta > Magnoliopsida > Fabales > Fabaceae > Cicer > Cicer cuneatum. Next base: position 65,994,739 of record JBBPBO010000005.1, read on the forward strand.
AGTAGGTTTATTAAATAGGGATGTCCCATGATCCCTAGTCCTACATCGATCACCTCAATTGTTTAGAACCATTGTGGGGGTAGTGGAATGGGTTATGTGATCTTATGTTTAGACTATATCTAACGATGCGTCGTTTCTAATTAAAATCGTGATGTTTGATTATGAAGTGTTTAGTTTTAAAGATTGATTGTCATAATTGATGTTATGTGTACTTTGATAATATATGTTGACGAAATTTGTGATTTTAGAGTTATGTTGATTATAAGTATTGATAACTGAGAGTTAAAAATGATTGTTTTTATAAAACTGAAATTTTGTTATGTTTTCTGCAATATTAATCAACAAGTATTTAAGGATAGTCAATTAATGTTAAGATAAATTAAGAATAACCGATTAGTGAGAAAAGATTATTCAATTAACTAAATATTCAGACCAAAAAATGCTTAAATTGAAGATAACCAATTAGGTGGACCTTACTAATCAATTAGAATGGTAAATTATGATTTATTATGTTATAAATTAAGATTAAGATATTTTAGGTTAAGAAATAGACATAGAAAATGGACAAGTCATTGATTAAATCGATTAGAATAAGGTCATTAACCAATTAAGTTAATAATAATCAATTAGATCAGTAAGATTAAATTAGAATAATTATTAGGCTGACAATTAACTAGTAGAGAGAAGTGAGAAAGTATGGTTAAGCTACTAACCTAGGATTAAGTTAATATTGTTGATATAATAATGATGAAAGTTAGTTTGTCATAGGATAACTAGTTGTAGATATGGGTCAAATATTGTTAGATAGTGATTATTGATGATGATGATGGTTTTGTCATACATGTTATGTGTTGCATTTATATAGTAGGCGACTTCTCTATCTATATCAACCTAGAGCTAGACGGATCCAGCGTGAATTAGTTGGTTATTAGGATACTTATCGCGTTATCATGCATTTTTTGATGTTGTTATGTGTTATATGTTGTTTGTTTCACTTGTGGTTGATTACGCACTATGTTTGTGAGTAGATGAGGAGATAGTAGTAGATGAAGTAATCACCAACAAGGAAAAGATGGATCATTGGCATGCCACAATTCCCTAGATAATAGTTTGTTTCTATCAGTTGACCAAAAAATATGGTATTTGTAGATAATCAACTCTGATTATTGTGACAATCTTTGGGTTGAACTATATTTGAATATGTTATTTTTGTATGTTTTGAATTATGACATTTCTATGTTTGATTATGTTTTATTTTGGACCAAATGTACTCATATTTTATATTATTTATGCTTTAAAATATTTATAGGATATATGGTGTCAATTTAATGGTATTAGTGCCTGAATGTCTTCGTCGTGTTAGAGTCTTACATGTCTTGCTTGTGTACTTTGATTGTTAGAGTTTTAGAAGAATTTTGGAAATTTCTAATTATTCATTGGTTTTGTAGAACAGAATGGTTAGCATCAAGAATACCCAAAACAATGGCAATGGATCAACATTAGCAATTAAGGAACTGCTATTGACCGCTTAGTCAATATATTGGAAAAGAATCAAAATCGTCGATAGCCATAATCTGCTCACTCTGCTTTTGAATGGTTTATTGCGATGATTCTAAGCAAGGTTAAGAGGTGTGCTTATGCATGACGGGAAGGTAGTTGTTTATACCCCAATACACTAAAGATACATGAACATGACTATCTGATTCATGATTTGGATCTAGAAGCAATAACTTTTACACTTAAGATGTTAAGACATTATCTCTATAGAGCAAGATTTGAAGTGTTCAACGATCATAAGAATATACAATATTTGTTCAATATCAAGGAGTTGAACATGAGGCAACGTAGAAGGATGAAACATCTAAAGGATTATGACTTTGATCTAAGTTATCATCCCAAAAAAACAAATTTAGTGATTGGTGTTTGGAGTAGAAAGACAGTAACTTATGCAATTGTGAGAGTTCAGTGGAGCAAGATTTTGGAAGAATTCAGATATATGAGTTTAAGTTTCAAGCTAATAAAACCGAGCATTAAGCTTGGGATGTTACAGATTGCAAGTAATTTGATGGAACAAATCAAAAAAGACCAAGAGAATGTAAAGTGCAAAAAGTTAAAGTTGCAAGAATGTAAAGAGCTTCAAACTAAATAACATAAATCATACATTTGATAGAAAAGAAATGGAATACTTAGAAATAATCTGAGAATCGTCAATTCTATGTATATACGATTTTAGAAAAGTGTTAAGCAATTTATATTACAATGCCTTTAGAGGCGGACCTAAGTATAAGCCTCCAGGGCCCTAGCCTTTGTTGTCCTTGCATAGACATTGTAGGTGCTAATTTCTCTTAGTTAATATTTTAGTAATGGACTATGAAATACAAATCTTGTTTTGGCAAAAAAAAAAAAAAAACTAACCCTTGCCACCTATCAATCATAGGTCCACCCCTGAATGCCTTAGACAAATGATCATAACGATTAGTGATTGCATGTGTGACATGTAATCTAAGGCTAAAATGTGTTCTTCGACGCATCACTTTGATGGTGAGTTTTGCATAGCTTTGAGGAGTGTTTTGTCCTTGTCGTATCTATTGAGTGTTGGACTCTTTTGTGCTTGCTTTCCTTTGTCGAGCAAAATTGGCTTTTCTTTTTCTATGTCTATAGCTTTCTCCTTGTGGCATTTAAATGACTTCCCTTTTCTTCATTTTATTTTATTTAAAACATAAATTAAAGTTGTCCCTCAACACTACTTGTATGTTTAACTGTTTAATTATTATCTCATTAAATGATAAATTTACAACTAAAAATGAAGGTGTAAGCACGAGAAGGGGACGTTGAATTGTGTTTGACTAAATTGATAAATTTTTTATTATTTGATTAAACTGGCCCAGACCCGATGATTTTATTTGGAGTAGAAGCAAAATCGAAACTAACTTGGTTACATCTAATCCCTTCACTCAAAAGGATTTAATCAACTAATTCAACAACTTGAATTACAAAGCATTTGACCCTCCAAGTCAGCTTTCTCAAACAGCCTAACAACCCCAGACTTTTGAGGAACACACACACTTTGACTCTACCAGTCAAGTTTTCTCCACACAATCTGACACCCCCAGATTGTTGAAGGCACACTAACACCAATATCGGCTTTGAATATAAAGGTTTGAAACTTGAGTAGTTGCTTCTAACAAGCTGATTATAACAATGATTATCACACTCTAACAAAAACACTTAGAAAATATTTCTCATTTGAACAAGTGTTTCTCTCTTTAAACTCTAAGATGATTTTGAAATTTTGAGCTTGAGTTCTTCTATTCTTTTCTGATTTTTCGATGATATTCTTCTTCTTCAGTTGTGAGTATCTATGTATAGATAAAATTATGGCTTTAATTTAGTCCTTGTTTAATTTTGAATTGTATCTTCATTTCTAGCTTGGTGAACAATGATCTTATTCAAAAATAATTCTGAAAAAAATGTTTTTTGATAATATGTTTTTTAGTCAATTCTTTATTTTTGGATCCAATTTGAGCAGTTCTTCTAGAATTATTTTGTTCGTATTTTGTTCATATTGAGTTTGTAAATTCTTCAGATTGATTCTGTTTGTATTTTGTTCGGATTGAGTTTGTAAACTTTTCATATTGATATTGTTCGTATTTTGTTAAGATTGAGTTTGTAAATTCTTCATATTGATATTGTTTGTATTTTGTTAAGATTGCTTTCGCAAATTCTTTAGATGAAACTTCCTTCATATCGCTTGCTTTGATCTGGGCGGGAACATAATGTTGGACCGATACTTGAACTTTTAGAAATAGGAATATGACTAAGTTCAATTTAGTATTTTATCCTTTGTCAAAATCTAAATCATATCTTTGCAAATAATAAATGTATCTTCTTGTAAACAATTCTTGATCATATCTTCTTGTAAATAATTTATATCTTCTTGTAGATAAATCTTGATCAAATCTTCTTATAAATTCATATTTTCTTGTGATAAATCTTGATCAAATTTTGTAAACAATTCATATCTTCTTGTGATAAATTTTAATTGAATCTTCTTGTAAATAATTCATAGCTTATTGTTGATAAGATGTTGATCATATCTTCTTTAAATCTTGACCATATCTTATTTTCAACTTGGTCAGAGATTTTCTTCAATTATAAATCTGAATCAAATCTTATTTTAAATTATCTTCAAAAATATGAATTTTTTTTTTTACTATGTGAAGTTCAATATATTGTTCTCATAAAATATTTTTGTTAACATTAAAACTTTAAGTATAAAACCAACTTGGTTCCAAATAATACAATTTTGTCATAATCAAAACTCTAAGTATAAAACCAACTTGGTTCCAACAAAAAACCTAGATGATGAAGAGTATAATCCACTCTCATTATCTATACATATTTGCTATCTCAATAGTTATGTCTCGCAATTCTCATAAATTTAAAATGTATGTCATTCTTAATTTCTGCTATATAAATATGTTTGACATTCGGGGTTTGATATTTAACACTAACAATTTATCCCTCTTCTAAATAGGGTCGGCCCGAGGATAAAGACTACTAAAGTAACATGTCTCCATAAAAACAAAATTTTTACTTAATTAAAAGGTCTCAAAAAAAATTTACTTAATAAAAATGCATCAGAGTTTAATATTTTTAAAATTAAAACATATAAGTCTTTTCTAAATTTGATATTGTCTCAACAATATTAAATCAATTGAAAAATAAATATTATATAACATCAATTATATTAATTTAGTGATATCAAATTAAAAATTAAAAAATCTCTATAATTTTATATTGAAATTTATTTTAGACCTCTCCATGTGTGAGTCGTCCTTCTAAACTAATTACTAACTATTAATATAAAGTAGTTATAAAAAAATATGTTTGAGGTCTACTCCTCATTTGGGACTTAATTTATTTATCTTTTTAATGATTTTTTCATTTAATTTTTTTTCTAACCAGATAATAGTGACGTGTTGCGAGTGATAAAAATGAGGCTCAGTTGATAATTTGATTGGGCTCATAGTGTCCATCACATAGATTCTCAGTTCATTGATGAAAGACACTTTCTACCTATATAATAAAAGATAAAGAGAACCAACTCTTCTAGTTCTTTCTTAGTTGTTTCATCATTTTCATAGACAATAACAAAATAATAACGTTCACTTTTGACGGCTATTGCGGTCAACTTACTTCTTCTTCGTCAATCTTCAATTATTAATTTCTTTTTACCATTTTTAAATTCTCGACGTGGAAATTAAATTTTCCACGTTATATTGACGTGGAAACTCCACTAATAGTTATCCTTTCGTTGTCCATTGATTTGTAGATAAGTATTTATGTGTGAAAAAACGTTGGGATATGTTTATTCAAGATAAATCTATAGGTAAAACAATTTATGGATTTTTCATGAATAATGTTACTTATAATATTTCTGGGATAATAATGTAGACACAACAATACAATATTTTTTATGAATTTTTCATAAGTAGTGTGTGTTATTCATGACATTTTTTTTGGTATATTACATAAATTTTTTAATAGAAAAATAATCATTTTTTTGTAAATAAAAGAAGAACATAATTTTAATCACCTAAAATTCGCACACAAAACCCTATGGAGACTTGAGTATTAGACTGAAAAAGTATTATTAAATTTAAATAAATGAAAGTCATACAAGATTTTTGAAGGAGAAAGTCATACAAAATAAAAGCTTTGAGATTCTTGTTTTTCCATAAACATAAAAACTTACGAGACTATAATTAAATCCTTATATATCTAAATAATGAAATGTGCAAAATTATTGATTTAAGTCTATTATATATCCATTAATTTAAGTCGTTTTTACATACAAATTAATTAAAAATTGTGTTTTATAAGATAAATTGCATTGACGTCTATTCATTTTTCTTTAAATAACACTTGTATCATTTTAATTTTGAAAAAACATTCACCTCTCATATATTCACTAAAACACTGAATCAAATTTTTATTTGCTACACTTACATATATTCATATTATTTACTATATAACATTATTATAATTTTCGCTTTAATTTAGAGTCAAGACCATACATTTAATATTTTTAATTTAAAATGTATAATTATATTTTTAATGACACAATTTGAAGTGTGTATTCAAGTGTATTAAACAATTTGAAGTGTGTATTCAAGTGTATTTTGATAAATGACAAATAGAGATGTAAAGGTGATGGAAAAAATTATTATGCGCAATTTTTTATAAGTATAAAAGAGATAAATGTATTTTAAAAACTAGAGCGTGTATTAATAAATGCAATTTCCTATTTTTTTTAAAGTAAATGCAATTTCCCTTTTTTTTAAAAAAACATTTTTAATTTAATATGGAAAAAAATTTAGGGGTAAGTGGCAGCATCACGCACAGCTGCAGCAAGTGAAGAAGGCCTTCGTGCACAACGCAGAAAAAGTATTCATGGTCATTTCTTTATAATAACTCAATATTATAATATTTGAGTTAATTATATTTGTATCATTATTATGGATTTTTAAGTTAAGTCTTTATACAAATTTTGTCTTGTTTTAATTATTTTTTTATAAAAGTAGATTACTGCTTTTATAAAGAGATTTGAAATGTCCGTTTTTTATTAAAAAAAAAAACGACCATTATAAAACAGTGAGATTTAAAATTGATAAAAATAATTGACGAACACTGAAATAGATATATCATTATTAAAATAATATTATTATTATTATTAATTATTATTATTTTGTATGTATGGTATATTGTTTTACTCTTGGGTTGTATTTATAATTTTGTAGCTTACGTTTTTATTCTTTTGAAAACATTGTTCATGATAAAATAAAAATAAAATAATAGTGTACAAATTAAAAATGTACTTTTAGAAATGATTAATAATACATGACATTCATTTATTATAAGACTAAATTTGATTTCTTATAAAAAAATTAACATCGTATACTATTTATTTGATATTATTATTTTAAAAATTAACATAAGGATTTTTAAAAAATTAAATTATTTGTTATTGGATATTATTTTTATATTTAACAAATGTAGAAACATATTTACTGAATTTTTTTGTTCAAAATATAGATTAAAATATTCATATTATTATGTGTACACATAATTTGCTTTAGAGATTTTAATATTTTTGTTTGTCCGTTATTTTTGAGTTTATAAATATGAGTTAGTTAAATAATTCAAAAATATTGACTAAATAGTATTTGTTATTAGATAGTATTAGATAGGCTAAATAGTATTTGTTGTCCCTTAACTTAATTTCAGTTAATGTTTTAATCATTTATCTTTTTTTTCCCCAATTTGGTCATTTATTTTAATTTTAAGTAACAATTTGATCCTTTATGTTTTAAAATGTCAACAATATTATCATTTTTTTTACAAAAATTCAAAAAACTCATCAAAATTTTCAACCAAAACCCATAAAATTAATTATATTCTTTAATATAATACAAATTTCATCAAATTCGTAACTCAAATCTTCAAATAAACCCATACAAAATTTTTATCAAATTTCATTCTTTATTTGATATTGTTAGAAATGAAAATATGAGTTTATTTGAATATTTGAGTTTCGAATTTGATGAAATTTGTATTATATTGAAGAATACAAATAATTTTAAGGGTTTTGGTTGAAAATTTTGATGAATTTTTTGAATTTTTGTAAAAAAAAAATGATAACATTGTTGACATTTTGAAACATAAAGGATCAAATTGTTACTTAAAATTAAAATAAAGGACCAAATCGAGAAAAAAAAAAGATAAAGGACTAAAACGTTAACTGAAATTAAGTTAAGAAACCACGGGTGCTATTTAGTCTATTAGATATTTTATTATTTTGACAAATATAGTAACATATTTATACCAGTTATTTTATTTAATGTCTAGTATTGCATTTTATTTTTAGGCTAAATTTCTTTTTTATTCTTTAACTTATTTTTTAGTTTTATTTTGGTTTTGAATTATTTTTTATTATGTTTTAGTCCCTTAACCATATTTATGTTAATCAAGTTGATCATTTTAGATAGTTTTTGTTAAAAAAACGTTAACTTTTGTTGCTGCTTCATTTGAGGTCGAAGTGAAAAACAATTTTTTTTTCTCTTCTTATTCGCATATATGAAAATATATTGCAATTCTTAAAGCCAATAACTCAAAATCCAAACTCAAACACCAATGTATTAGTAACCAATATCAAAATCCACACTCATTTTTTAACTGTATCTATTGAATTCTATCTATTGAATTATATGACTTCATTTTCCTCTCTCTATTTTTCTCAATGTCAATACTTTACTTTTTTATTTTTTCGTCAACAACAACGCAAATTATGTTCATTTTACTCATAAACCAACATAGATTATTAATAACAAAAACACATTTCACTATCGATAAACAACATAATTCATTGAATGAATATAATGTTATTTAGAAATCAATTAATTGTATTGTTGTTTATTAGTTGAATCATGATTTTGTTAATGAAATGTGTGTTGTTATTGAACAAACAAAGAAGTAAGATATAAGTTAAGAGAGAGAAGTAAAAAATAAATACATAAGGAGGAGCGATTAAAATAAAATAAAATTTTCTTCATGGAGGTGTAATAAATTGAAATTGAACTTTAAAATATTTTTTTTATTATTCCAATTTCATCAAATTCATTATTTAGATTATTTTTTGTTAATTTTTATTTACATTATATCATTTTAGTTAGGTTCTATATGTGTGACAAATGAGTATTTTTTTAGGTTGAATGATTGAAAAAAAATATATTTTTTGAATAAAAAATAAACAAACTTTAAAATAAAAAAAATATAAAAATTGAAATTGAATAATATAAAAAATAAATTGAAAATTTAAATTTAAAGTCTTTTTAAATTATTTCGATTCAATTACATTCATTATTCAGATTATTTTTAATTGTTGTTTTTTACTTAAATAATAATATTTCAATTAGGTTCTATATGAATGCAGTTAATATTGAACAATTGTGGAAATAAAATCGATACTACGAGAATACGTATAAGAATAATTTTATAAAATCGGTTCTAAATAATATTAATTTATAACATTAATATAGAATATATATACATATATTTGGTCGATTATAATTGTTTGCTATATACAGTAATCTCATTTGTATCTACACTGCCTTCTCAGATCCGCATCGAAGACATGAAGATCAAAGGCAAAGCTTGATTGGGAAGGCTAACTAAATTTTAATTTCTTATCTTTTATGTTTTATCTTTTTTACTATTATTCTTCCTCCAAAAAGAAAGTGACATATTCAATTCATTTTGTTTTAGAAATTGTGACTGAATTTTTTGAAGTTCAAAGTTTTCAAAGAGAGATGCTATGTGTTTTTTCCTTGTATTTTCTCTTGATGTTGAAGAGTGATTGTTTGACGATTTTGGTATTTGCACATATAATGTTTATGACGTTGATTTTGATTTTCTTTATTTTCATTTTTATAGTGCATAATCAATGGTTTTACATAATAAATAACTTTTTTATTTGACAAAACATAATAAACAACTTTGGTCCTTGAAATTTGTAAAGGCATTCATATTCCATAATAATTATATCTTTAAAAAATGGAATTTATAATTTTCAAAAAAGGAAAATGTACAATTTTCAATATAAATTTTTGTATCTAATACACTAATATATATGTCTCTACGGCACATGTTAAAAGTAAAATATCACTAAATGTAATTTGTAATTAATGAGTTTTATATGCAATTAATTATTTGAACCAAGTTCGTAATTTGAACTATATATATAATCAAATAGTTGTTTGAATGATATATGTGAACATTTTCCATAAAAAAAAATATGTGGAAACTTAATTTTAGGGAACCAAACAAATTAGACAACATTTGATTTTGAAATTTTGAAATTAAATTAATTTTCTGCACTTGCATTTTGGCATTACATTCGTTGAGTTAGTGGATTTGTTCTTCTCCAACATATTTTTGTATGTTAAATTTGTAGGTATCGGTGAGGATTGGTTTTATTTTCATTAATTTGTAATAGCTTCTAATTTTAAATAACCATTATATTTGTTTTTCTAATGGAATCCCATACTTTCTCTTTGCTTTTCTTTCTTTTAGGTATTTTTAGCTTTTTGATTTCGTCATTTCCTGTATACACTTTTGCCTTTTTAATACAAATTAATTGTAAAACTATATACTCTCCACGTACACATACACTTTTTTCGCCCTTTCTAATGTAAGTTCATCAAACATTCTGTAAATAAAATTCATTAAACATAATGATACACTACATGAATATAACATTTAAATATTCTATTTTAGTAGTTTAAAATATAAGAAATTTTTTACTACGCTTACCCAATTTGAATTAATTTAGAATTTATAATTCTAAAAACATTCAATTTCATAAATTTCAATGAAAGATAGTTTAGGCAACACAAATATTTTTATTTTATAAAAATAAAAAATATTAACTATTTTTTAAGGGTATATTTATTTCAAATAAAAACATTTTTACAATAAAATAACTAAATAAAAAATCTAAATAGAGAATTATATTTAATCAAAATAATGCAAAAGAATTCAAATACAACATTTGAACTAGAACTTATTACACCTCCCTAAATAGAAATTTCTAAATAACCATAATTGTGATATTCGAAAAAAAAATAATACTAAAAAATAATATTTTATGAAGTAATAAATATTTAAATTATTTTTAAATCAAATTCAAGAAAATTATATACATTTTTATTTATAAAGACACATGATAAAAATAAATGAATGCTATATATATTTTTTATCTATGACACGTAACGAAACACTAACTAATAAACTAAAACATATAACTATCAATATATGATTAAATTGATTTTAATATGATCAATATATATTTTTTAAATTAAATTTAAAGAGCAAATATTAACTTGAGCATTGCATAGGTCATTTACACTAGCATATAATATTATATCATGTCATATTAAAACAACATATCAAACAATGACACCAAAATAAAAAGAACAACAATAGATGAGATCTTTAAAGAAGCGCGAAGTATAAGAAGACACAAATATTTTGCTAGTTTTTATATAAACCCCTCTCAAGTTGGTGGAATAATTTTCAACAACTTTTGTATGCGGGATTTAAAAAAAAATTCCAACAACATAACACCAAGGTTAAGCACAGCATAGAAAATCACACGCCAAGAACAGCGCGTGGTTGAGATAATTTAAACATTTCTTAAAAAAAAAAAAAAGAATAGTACTTTACAGCTTAGGTACTATACTAATGTTTATGTCTTGACTCTTGACTTCATTTGTTATGTGATAGAGAGAGCAAGAAAGACGGTGCTGACTGCTAAGAAAGAAAGAGAATCTCAGAGACAACCTTCTTCATTCCACCTTTACAAATTTGCCTTTGCTTCTTTTTCAAAGGTTAGGGTTTTTACGCTTATTTTAGTTACTTCCTCTTCTTGTTGTTTTTGTAACAATAAATATATATAACAATTATTATCGTCAAAACTAAATATATTATCAATTTTTCCTTATTTTTGATGCAATGCAATATGCGTGTTTACGTTTTCTTTCTGAATCTTAGACTCCAAGTTTATTATCTTTCTTATAAGCTCGCCTGCGACAATTTTAATTTTTGTTTACTTCTCCTTTGTAGAAACAAAGAAATCAGGGGCATTTTGTGTCATTGTTATGCTCTTCACTTAACTTAAGGATTGTGCTTGATTTTTTGTTTTTGGTGGATTGTGTTTTGTGAGTTATTAAGTTGGTGAATTGATTTGATTTTATCAGTGTTGTTGTTGTTTAGTTTGGAGGATGGTTTTTGATTGGTTTGGTTTATAGAGGAGTGTTTGTGTATGTGTGTGTTGAAGATTGAGGTGGAGTTGGTGTTCAATGGATTGGAAGAGATCTACTCTGAAGTTCAAGACAGTTAAGATCTATGGAGATGTTCTATTGGGATTTTTATTGATTTGCATAATTCAGATTTCATGTGCTGTCACTGATCCCACTGACGGTAATGATTCTTTTTACCTTTGTCTCCCAAGTTAATCACTCTAGATTCTCTATTGGTATTAAATTAATAGAATATTATAGTGTGTGTGTGTTTTAATGATGGTTGAAGATTATCTGCTTTTCTCTTATGATATCTAGGTCTTGTTTGGATAAACTACTTAATTAAGCGCTTATGTATAAGTTATTTCTATAGCAAAAGATAAAAAAATTAAGTCAAACTGTTTTCATATAAGCTATAAGCTGTTTCTATAAGCTATCCTATAGAACTTATGGACATCAGTATCGTCGATGGTGGAAGGTCAATAGTCTACCATATAAACATGTCATTGTGGCCAATGGTGCTGCCATGTTGGGCATCCCTTCACAAATTGACTATGGAGGTTGACAAAAAATCTGCCATGGCGGCTCCAAGGTCGCATTTTAACAACACCGATAAATATGTCATAAGTTGTTTTCACAAGTGCTTATGCCAGTAGGTAAGATCAAATAATCCAAACAGGCCTCTACTAGCAATGAAATAGGATTATTTTTTTACATTCAACTATGAATGTTGGTAACCGTACATTAAATATTCAGTCTTTGTCTTGATTTGATTGGTTTGTCGAGGGTTACTGAATTGTATGTCTGACTGAGAATTAGAACAGAAAATTTATGAATTAATACTTTCAACATATTCTTATTGATTATGTAATGTATCCATGGTTATAGGAGTTCTAATTTTTTTTTGATTGTATCAGTTGCTGCACTTAATAGCTTATATGCTTCATTGGGATCTCCTCCTCTCCCTGGATGGGTTGCTAGTGGCGGAGATCCGTGCGGAGAAGGGTGGCAAGGCATTCAGTGTAATGGTTCGTTCATTCAAAAAATGTATGTTATGTTTTTATCTCTTTCCTCTGACTCTTCATATTGAATTATTGATTGATATTTCTCACATTGATTTAGTTATGGACTTGATCATGGTTCTAAATTGCTGTTACAGTTGCAGTTGTGGTTACGCTGCGAACATTTCTATTGCAGTGAAATGCAGTCAACTGCAGCTGTTGTGGTCGCATTTGTGGTTGCGATGCTATTGCAAATACCTCTAAAACCTTTATATTGCGGTTGCAATTTAGAACCATCCATTTATTTGAAGTGGTTTATAATTAATTGGACATTATATGTCGTTTGATTAAGTAACTTAATCCATTAGTGGAGTGAGGCTTTTTCCATTGTTGTATCTCAGAACAGATAATCATAAGTTTTCTTATCATATTTGTGGCAGTGTTCTGAATGGTGCAAATTTGGGAGGAGAACTGGGCGATAATCTGGCAACATTCGTTACAATCTCAGTAATGTAAATATAATTCTCCTTTGCTTTATACATTTTTCTGTGTGTTCATGTGCATCTATTGCATTTGCCTCAGATCATCAATTTCAGTGATCTTCCTTCTCACAGTATATATAAGTTTCTTCTGCATCATCTTCACTGTTTGCTGTGTATTTTGGAGGTAGCGATCTGAGCAACAACAACATTGGAGGAAGTATTCCATCCAATTTGCCAGTTACCATGAGAAACTTGTATGTAATATAACTCATTTCTGTAATACTAGCACTTTCATTAAAGTTCAGTTAAAAGACGTGATGGATTTTACTTGCAGTTTTCTTTCAGCCAACTTGTTCACTGGAAGTATTCCAGCCTCCTTATCCACTTTAACTGGAATGACGGACATGTGAGTTTGTTGTTTGTCTTATATTATATTAAATATTAAATTTGTATGATAGCTGATGTTAAACATTATGTAAGTTTATCTACATTATACCGGATCATCTCCTTTCAGGTCTCTTAACAACAATCATTTAACTGGAGAAATACCAGATGCGTTTCAGTCACTTACACAATTGATCAATTTGTATGGCCTCATTTTAAACTATGCATCAATATAGACAATTAAGACTATTTTCTTCATTATACATATTTTATGGAGCAATTAACGGTTTTGCAGAGATTTATCTAGTAATAATCTGAGCGGGGAACTACCTCCTTCAGTGGAGAACCTGTCATCCTTGACCACCCTGTTAGTATTTCATCTTAGTAATGTCAAAGTATAACCTATTTTCTATGTCAATTAGCAAGCAAACTCACTATTTCCTTGTTGGCAGACGCTTGCAGGATAATCAACTATCTGGGACACTTGATGTTTTACAAGACCTTCCTCTGAAAGATTTGTACTTTTCTGAACCATGTTTCATATAAATTATGACATATATTGTATAGATTGTTGAACTTTCCGGAAGCATATAGGATTAGATGCTATCTTTTCAATTTTAGTTCCACTTGATTCTTTAAATTTTAGTCTTCCTTGTTTGAGCAGGAATGTCGAGAACAACCAATTTGCTGGCCCAATACCTCCAAAGTTGCTAAACATCCCTAAATTCAGGTGAAAGCCTTAAAAAATAAATACTTTATGCATCATGCTTCTTTTTGCTTAAATGGGACAATTAATCCATAAAGGAATAAGGACAAAAGACAAAAGAGAATATATGATAGTTTGATATTACGCCTTCTGAAGAAGTTATGAACTTATGAAGCACTTCATTTATAATAATTAAAAACAAATAGATGCTTTCTCCAGTTAAACTGCTAGGCCTTAAATAAAGGAGAGTTAGTTAGGAGATGTAGTTAATTGGTTGAGGTTGTAATAGGGATAATTAATTAGTTAGACTGCTATGTAAGTTATGAGGTAGTTAGTTTTTATAGGGCTGTTAGTTGTTTCTGTTTTTCCTGTTTCTTAGGGTAGTTTCTGTTTGGTCATTTCTCCTATGTACGGGGAATCTATAAATAAAGTTTCTCTCCCCGTTAAGAAGGATCTTTTCCAAATCTTAGTAATTAAACTGATATTCCGGTTGAGGAGGGTATCCACTCTTGAGGAGCGTATTCGCTCGTGTATTTTTTCTTTCAATAAAATAGTTAATTCTTTGGAATCCGATTCTTGGGTTTCTAACATAAACAGTCAAGAAAAAAAGAAACCATATGTTGTAATAGAGTCACTATGCATTAGGAAAGGTACACTTCTTTTGCACCTAAATTAATGGCTCAATTTTTCAATTAGGGGTCAGCTTGTATAGCGTATAATTGATTAGTGGTGTTTTAAACTTGTGCTTCTGGGCCTGTCAAGTCCACAGAAGGTGTGGACTTTGTAGTATGAATTGGATTAAAGAAGAATAATAATGTAACAACATTTAGAAAGTGGTCCATAGATTATTGTTATATTGACAATAGCAGGGCATAAGGTTGAGTTTTAGGTTATTTTATTTGTGTTCCTCGTAGCTTACTTTGTATTTTTAATGATGCTGCATTAATTACATTCAATGTCTAGGAAGTTGTATTGACTAGGACTACTAACAATTAGCCTAGGATATTGCACAGTCAAGGAATAATAAAAACACACACTGAATTTTAACAGTGACCATCGAGAAAAACCGAGTCTCCATAACGTGTTCTCTGTATTCTATATTCCATGTTATTTATTGATTTTGCTTACATCAGAAGTGTTCATTATGCAGACAAGATGGAAATCCATTTAATGAAAATGCCACTGAATCAAGTGCTCCTCCACCTGGCTCCCAAGTAACACCACCACCAGGAGCACCGGTTTCTGGAGCACCATCTTCTGGTTCTGGTTCTGGAGTACCATCTTCTGGTTCTGGTTCTGGAGTACCATCTTCTGGTTCTGGTTCTGGTTCTGGCCGTGTACCTACTAAACAAGCTGATGGACCTACTGTAGCGACTGAATCAAAATCTGGGAGATCCAAAAAACATACCAAAAGGGTGGTTTTGATATCTATTGCAAGTGTATTGGTATTCATTATTTTTGTACTAGCACTCGTTCTATTTGTTCCAAGATGTGGTAGAAGGGAACGGGTTGACAGAAGGTCCAGGCAACGTCAAATCGGTGCATATGGAGGTGAAAGACAAAATGCTAGAGATTACGAAGCTGTTGTTGTCCAATCACCTATTCGAACAGAAAAAGGCAAATAGATATAGCTTTTAGTCTTTCGTTTAATTATTTATCTTGCATCTAGTTATTTGTTGGAAGGATCCGCCAATATATCGCTTAAATCTATTAATAATTTTGATTTATTTTAACAGTACCACCAACAGTGGATGTTTTGAGGCCAAAAGACGATCACCAAGAAGAGCCTAGGAGAGTGTGGGCTGTTCCAAATGCACAGGATAAGCAAGAGAAGGAAGTGCAAAGAATGGCGGCAATACCAAAGTCGAGAGATCATGAAATAGATATCAGTACACTAGAAGTGTATTCTATGCCTCCTCCACCTCCACCTCCGCCACCACCTCCACCACCACCACCACCACCCCCACCTCCTCCTCATCCCCTTCCTACTAAGAGGGTGATTGCTGAGCCAACCACTTCTAACAGAGTGACTAATGTCAATCCATCCTTAAGAAGTTCAATTCTTCCTCCCACTTTTGCAAAATCTTTCACCATTGCATCCCTTCAACAGTATACAAATAGCTTTTCTCAAGAAAATCTTATAGGGGGAGGCATGTTGGGCACTGTGTACAGAGCAGAGCTTCCTGATGGGAAGGTAGACTTGTTGCTTATTGATAGCATTGGATTCTTATCCTTTGTACTGAACCTGTTATTTTTATGCTTCAATTGGATTCTTATGTTGATGGTTACTTTTTTTTTTGTGAATTGTTAGCTACTTGCTGTAAAGAAATTTGACAAAAGAGCCTCTAATCAACATAAGGATGATGAGTTTCTTGAATTAGTAAATAATATCGACAGAATAAGACATTCAAATATTGTTGAGCTTATTGGATACTGTTCAGAACATGGTCAAAGGCTTCTGATCTACGAGTACTGCAGTAACGGATCACTATATGATGCACTTCACTCGGATGAGGAATTGAAAGCAGCACTATCATGGAATACTCGCATTCGGATAGCACTTGGGGCAGCTAGAGCCTTAGAGTAAGTCAATTAATCAATACTGTAAATAGAAAAATTGCTCAAGCTTTTTAATTTGTAGTTTACAACGGGTCAGGTTTCATTTTTGAATTCTAGTTTGTCCTGCCTAAATATTTTACTCCTCTTGATTGAATTCATCTATTGCTGAAAGTATTAATCTACTAACTTCCTCATTAATATGGTAGTTGCATTCCAACCTTTCCAGAACTTTATCAAATTCAAATTAGTCTAACATCATACTTAAACCAGCAGCTTCTTGACGTGGATGTTATAATCAAATTACATTCTGTTCTACTCTCAGTATAAAAGACATTATAGATTGCTAAACTCCATTTCAATAACTTGTTCAATCAAAAATCATAAGGTGTTAGGTGTTATCCAAAGAATGATCTTTATCTATAACTACATGAAACCTTTTGCCTGATCTCTTTAGAGAGCTATGCAATATTCTAGACAGATTATTGAAGCTTATGCAAAACCTACAATTGGAAGTTGAGGGGTGGGAAGATTTTTCTTCGCTCTAAGATATTTAAAAGACAACAGTTTGACATGCTGAATCTAATACAATAATACTTTTTGTCCTTTACAAGATATTTACATGAGCAATGTCAGCCACCTGTGATACA
Source organism: Cicer cuneatum (assembly GCA_037974295.1). Classification (NCBI taxonomy): domain Eukaryota; kingdom Viridiplantae; phylum Streptophyta; class Magnoliopsida; order Fabales; family Fabaceae; genus Cicer; species Cicer cuneatum. The sequence continues at coordinate 66,012,379 of JBBPBO010000005.1, forward strand.
CAGAAATTTGAAGTCTGCCAATATTCTTCTTGATGAAGATCTATCGGTGCGCCTATCTGATTGTGGTTTAGCTCCATTAATAGCTTCGGGATCTGTAAGTCAGGTATGAAGAAATTATTTGATACTGTAGAAGTTGTTTTGACTTTATTAGAGAAATTGATAGAACTCAAAATTTTAATGGAAGAAAAAGTATATTATTTCTTAAAATTCAGAGTAGTATCTCTTACAATGACGAGATCGGGAAAGGATGCCGAAAGAAAAACTAAACCAGAGCTCTAAGAACTCCTAAACCAGAGCAGAATTGCTCCTAACCAGAGAAAGAATTCTCCTATTTATTTCTTAAAATATTTTCTGAATATCTTCCCCTCTTCCCATTCCCTCCTTCTTATAACATAAAATAAGAGACATTATTAATTTGCTTTTATTCCCTTCATTCATCCTTCTTGAAACTGAATGTCTTTCCCACTTCCCCTTCCCTCATTCCTTTAATGGAATATCAGTAGAATAAGAGACGTTATTAACTAGCTTTTATTATCTCTATTCATTATTCTAGAAACTAAATGTGTGTGAGGTGTGTGACTTGGGTGAGTGGGGTCCACTCTTTGGGCCCTCATTCCTCTTAATTTGCATTGTTCTATCAGAAATGGTAAAAAAAATTATAGGTTTGATGTACCTCCTGATATTTTAGCAGGATTTAATGTTCAATATCATATCATTAAGTAACAATGTCAAAATGTAATTTGTGTTATAAGCTATAACAGTCTGATGAAATTCCATGCACTGTCAGCTCTCGGGGAACCTGCAATCAACTTACGGCTATGGAGCTCCAGAATTTGAGTTAGGAACTTACAATTACCAAAGTGATGTATACACCTTTGGAGTGATTATGTTAGAACTTTTGACTGGCCGTCAGTCCCATGACAGGTGAGAATACATAAGCAAATTACTTTAGCATCTGTTTGGACTATTTATGCAGTTAAATAATTCATTGTTTGGAACATCTCGGACACAGGGCACGTCCACGAGGCGAGCAATTTCTTGCTAGATGGGCAATTCCTAAACTTCATGATATTGATGCACTATCAAAAATGGTTGATCCTTCTTTAAATGGAGTTTACCCTGCAAAGTCGTTGTCAAATTTTGCAGACATTATTTCTCGATGCCTTCAGGTGAGTTTTTATAAGTTTCAACATAAATCTCATTTATTGTTAGCTTGTTTATCTTTCAGGGACAGAAAGAAAGATAGAGGAAAGAGATAACTCTCTAATTGCTCAAAGAAACTTGTTATTATTGCTTGATGTCAAAACACTTTGCTCTCTTTCTACCATTCTTGTAGGGCTTCACAAAATAGAAAAATCTAGAGGAATATAAAGCAAGTAATTGATTACAAGAAAATCTATAGATATTAAAATTGTTCTACTTCATATGACTAGAAATAGATAACTCTATAGATATTAAGGTTGCTCTAGTTCTTTTTTTTTTGTCTTGTTTCAAAGTGCCTAGTAGCAAAGTTCACCAACACTAAGTGTGGAGAAGTGTGCTAGTGCAGGTTTGAACCTACACCCCAACATATCAAATGTCCCTGTAACCTTTCACCATATGAGTTGTACTTACAAGATGGTTGCCCTAGTTCTTATTTCTTATTTTTTTGAAAAAGTAGTTCTTATTTCTTATGTTTTCATTTATTGGTGTTTCATGAAAGTTCCATATTATTCTCCATCATTCTTCATCATTTTATCACTATCTAATGGAATTAACTTTCTGCTTTTAATGCAGTTGGAGCCAGAATTTAGGCCGGCAATGTCTGAGGTCGTCCTATACTTACTAAATATGATAAAGAGGGAGTCTAAGGCAAGTGATTCAAATGAAAAATGAGAATGGTGGTGATATTTGTTCATGAATTGATGTGCAAAGATTTAGCAACGGAATAATCAGAGATTAATGTGCAACATTTCATCATATACATGTTACCTAAGGAGGGCCCCATTAGTTGTCTCCACGTTTTATTACTTTCTGCTAACCTGCTCAACAACATTCACATGTGCAGTTTGACAAGGAATTTTGTCCAATCAACTTCATAGAAAGGATTGGAGTTGCCAACACTCCTCGTATGTAGTTTTGTTTTGTCGGATAATGTCTTGTTCATTACACCATGTCCTGATAGTGTTGCATAGGTGTGCCAACTAACCATTTGTTTGATATTGTTTCCAAATTCTTAATAATGAAAATGTAGTAATTCAGATGTGCATACTTGTGGTTTTTATGTTAATTCTTGATAACAAAAGTTTGTTAGTTATTTCATTTGTACAAAATCAACTCGAGTGTTGTAATTTAATATACTGATTGTTCTACTTTGTAAACTTCAAAATGATATTTATCGCTCTTTACTTTTCTTACTGCAAAGTCGGTGGTTTTTGGATTGAGTATAATTGCTTTTAAAATTCAAAATTAGGATGGAAATAGCTTGGTCCACGTTTAAAATTCAAAATTTGGATGGAAATAGCTTGGTCTACCATGTGGTTTATTCACCAAATAGACTAGGGCTGCATTTGATTCAACTAAATTATTCTTTTAGTCTGTTAATTGATTTTCAAAATTTACTTTTTTCTCTTAATTATTTTTTGTTCCATTTTGATTTCTTAACTATATTTCCGTCAAAAAAGTTGTCATTTCTGTTAATTTTTGTTAAAAAAAATATTAAGTTTTGATCTTTATCTCATTTACCTTTAAACTCATAAATCTAGAAATTTACTATTTCATAAAAAATCATCAAATCTATGACTTTCAAACCCATAACTTTTCAAACTTATAACTTACAAATTAAAATTCAAAACATTTTAAACTTAGAAAAATGAAAAATCTCCAAACTTATCGTCCTTCGCAAAAGAGGAAAAAAAATCAATACCAATTAGTTTAATCATTTAATAAATAAAAAAATCAATTCTAAATCGGTAAATCTCCTTCAATCACGAATTCGTTTCTTCTAGTACTTCACATACTCGGATTTCACGACTTCACCATTTTTAACATTTTTTTGGTTTCGATTCAAACCTGGTCACATCAGCTACCCTAATCAAATCCATTTGTTCTGCTTATAACGACATCTTTCAATTTTTTTTTCTTCATTTTTTTGCATTGACAATAATAGAAGTATAGACATGGACAACAAAAATAACAGGTTTGGGAATTTTTCTTTTTTATGAGTTTGAAAGGTTATAAACTTGAAAGATTATACGTTTGAATGACATAGATTTGATTAATTTTATGGGTTTTTAGATTGATAAAGATAATTAATTTCTGGGTTTGAAGATGAGTGCAATGAAGAAAATGACACATGTATAAAACTTAACTTTTTCTTTTTAGAAATTAAGGAAAATGATCAATTTGACTAACAATAGTATAATTAAGATACCAAATCAGTACAAAAAATATTTAAGAAACTAAAGTGAAACTAAAAAAATAAGTTAAAGAACTAAAAGAGTGATTTAGGGAGGTATATTGGATTGAGATTTTAAAAGACTGTTTTGAGAAAAAAAATCTTGAAGATTTTAAAAGATTTTGTAGGAATGTGTAGATTTTAAAAGACTTTTTTATAAGATTTTAAAATATTCTTTACAATCAAGATTTTAAAAGACTCTTTAATAGATTTGTAATACAAGATTTCGAAATATTTTATAAGTTTATAATGTTGAAGGACAAAATATAATAAATATATTATAAAATTTGTCTAAATAAAAACAACACTGATACAGTTTTTAAAATCCTTCAACAACAAAATAGTTTATAGTTTCATGTCGTCTAAGTAGCATTTATCCACATATCAATTGCTATAGTACTCCTTCATAAATTAGCATCCTCGCGTTCCTACTCTTGGGTTTGAACATTAGGTTCATAATTATGGTCTTCGTTAATTTGTAATATCAGAAATGAAAATACATCTATAGGCTCAACTGAAAATTTATTTGAATGGCATTCTTTACAGGGGAAGTTATGAAGTGTTGCAATGCCAATACAAGTTATGTCTGTGTCTTGAATAAAAATGGAGGCGCTGACTTAAAGATTGTGAACCGCAATTTAAATATACCAAATATCCTCTCATTGATATTTCTTAAAGACGTATGTCGGAGATTGAATAATTCTTTTTCATTTTGTGGATCATTACCATGACCGGCAAAATCTTATAGATTATGTCTCACACTTCGAAATGGAGCTAAAAATTTGCGTTGATTAAGAAATATGCAATCAACCAAAAAATAGTTACCTATTTAAAAATAATATACATATAAAATTAGAATATATTTAATTTAAAAAAAAGTATAAAAGTTAAAAATAACATAATTATTATTTAAAAATTACTTAATTTATCTTGGGGCACTTTAAGTCTATTCCTCCATGTCCAAGCATCACTTAGTAGTTTAGAATCATGAGTTGAACTCTCCCACCCGCTAAGAACATACATGAATCCTAAATCAAAGTTACAAGCAGCTAATACAATTTGTGATATCTTTCCATGACGATTACGATAACCGCTTACATCTCGTCCTCTTACCATTGCTGGAATATGTGTCCCATCAATAGCTCAAATGCAATCCTAGAGTAAGGATAAAACCATGTAATAAAAATAACATATTATTCATTACAAATTTCTTGTAATTAAATAATAATCACCATCATCACATACCTTGAATTATGGATAAAATCTTGTGTTTTCCCTTATTTTAGCAGGAACGGCTACGTCTGGTTTAGTCATCAAATCAGGTGCTATCTGAAGGTGCAACACAAGAAGGGGAGTTGAATTGTGTTTGACAAACTTTAATTCTTTTTGCTAATTAGTTTAATAATGAGCAATCAGAGTAAATAAGCAGTGGATAATAAAAGTTAACACCTCGAATTTATACTAGTTCACCTTTAACTAGGCTATGTCCAATCCCTTCCTTCAGAAGGCCTATTCACTAATTCAAACTCCTTTGAATTACAACACCACTGACCCTTCAAGCCAGTCTTCTCAAACACCGTGACAACCCCAAACTTTTGAGGAACAACAACACCTTGACTATACCAGCCAAGTCTTCTCAAACAGCCTGTCAACCCCAAACTTTTGAAGAACTTCACAACCTTAAACCTACAAGCTAAGTTTTCTTTTTCTAACAATCTGACAACCCCATATTTTAGAAGGAACTTTAACACTATAGGATTTTATACAAGGGATCGAAATTAAAACTGAGTAACTACTTTTGAAAAGTTGATACTCACAATAAGCTTAAATTGAACTTGAGCGTTTGCTTCTGAAAAATTTATGATGACAATCAGCCTCACACTCTAAGAAAAGAACACTTTAGAAAATATTTATCTTTTAAGCAAGTGTTTCTCTCCTTTGAACTCTTTGAGTACTTAGGATTTTTTGCTTGAGTTCTTCTGTTTTTCGATACATTATTCTTCAGCATTAAGCCTCTATTTATAGTTGAAATTAGAGCTTCACATTGATCTGTTGCTTTACTTCTGGAGTGTCTTTTGATTGATTCTGTTTTGAGAATATTCTGGAGTATTTTTCTCATATTCTGTTTCTGGAGTCTTTTGCTCCGATTATGTTTTGAGCATTTTGCTCTGGTTCTGTTTTGAGCATACTTTCAGCTAGATTCTGTTTCTGGAGTCTTTTGCTCCGATTCTGTTTTGAGCATTTTGCTCAGATTCTGTTTTGAGCATACTTTCAGCTTCTAATGATGTAGCTTCTGATTTTTGCCTCTAATGAGATCCTCTGGAATTATCCTCCGACGGGATCCTCTGATTGTATCCTCTAATGGGAACTTTTGATTATATCCTCTGATGAAATCTTCTTATGATATCCTTTGACAGGTCTGATGATATCTTCCGATGATATCCTCTGGTAATATCCTCTGATGATATCCTCTGGTGATATCCTCTGATGATATCCTCTGGTGATATCCTCTGATGATATCCTCTGGTGATATCCTCTGGTGATATCCTCTGATGATATCCTCTGATGATATCCTCTGGTGATATCCTCTGATGATATCCTCTGATAACATCCTCTGATGATATCCTCTGATGACATCCTCTAATGACATCCTCTGATGATATCCTCTGGTGATCATCCTCAGGTGACTTCCTCCTACTTCTGACTTGTATCTTCTGGTGACGTCATCTTCAATTTCTGGTGACATCATCTTCATCTTCTGGTAACGTCATCTTCTGGTGGCATTTTTCATTCTTCTTCTAAGTCAAATATGTTATTTTCATAAAATAATTTTGTTAACATCAAAACTTTAAGTGAAAGAACCAACTTGGTTCCAACAATCTCCCCCTTTTTGATGATGACAAAACCATGTATTTTTTATAATACTTTTTCTTTCTTTTAACTTTGACTCCCCCTAAGACTAAGCTTCATTTTATATTTCTCCCCCTAAGTCTAATGCCCAGATACCATGTCAAATACATCATTTTCTCCCCCTTTCAAATACAACATCTTTTCCCCGGATATTTTATCAAATACTACATCTTCTCCCTTTTTGTCATCAGACAAAAAGAAATGTTGCTGATTTTTTTAAAAAAAAAACACCTAATGTAAACTAAACTACTTGAAGACATTACAATATTAATCATTTAACAAAGTAAGGTTTAGGTTTTTCTTGATGAAGTCAAACCTATCTTCAGGTAGTTGTTTGGTGAATATGTCAGCCCATTGATGTTCAGTTTCTACAAATTGAATGCTGAGTACTCTTTTCTGAACATAATCTATGATAAAATGATGTTTGTGAAGTAACAATTTACAAGAAAGGGGGTTTGAATTGTTAATTAACCTTTTTAAAAATTCCTGAAAAAAATATCAACTCAAGATTGATCTTGGTTGTAAATCAGAAAACGGAGAACGTTCTTGGTTCAGATCCAGAAACGGAGAACGTTCTTGGTTAGTTGAAAATGACAGTTTTAGTTAATCTATTAAACTTGATATTTAAAGACTTGAAATTAAATGGATAAGGGAAGGAACATAACACACAGATATATCTTGGTTCACCCAACTTGGGCTACATCCAGTCCTCACAACTGTGAGATTTTCAACTAAGTGCTCCAAGGCAAGAACTCTCTTGACTTTTACACAAACTTTCTGCAGAAATATCTCAAACTGTTACAACCAATACCTTTCAATCCAGAAAGGAGTTTTTTTTTCACTAATCTATCCTTCAATCTTTACAAAGGATTACTCACACTACCTTCTCTATAACATAGAAGGATTTTCACAACTTCTCAAGACTAGTTTTTACTCACTTTGTCTTGAGATTACAATAGAATGATAAAGTGTTTGATAGAATCTAAATATCCTCAAATCGTGTTTGAGTATTTGATTCTGATCTTTGGAACTGATAGTGGTTTTAGAATACAATCGTGATTGGATGTTGCAGTTTCTAAGAGCTGGACATAACTTAGCAAAATGTATGAAAAATGTAGAAACTCTTGAATCTGATTTGTGAATAATGGAATGATTGCTTTGTTCAGTTCTTCCTGTTGCCTATATCTTGAGTTCTCTTTTATAGACTCAAAAAGTGCTTTTGACAGCTCATTTTCCCGTTGGGAATAGCTAGCTTGTCCTCTGTCAGTGATTAGGTGAGAGCAGGCCAAAAAGCAAGAACGTTCTTCATTCTGCTTCTAATGTTTGAGAGCAGACTTGGTTCTTCCTTTGTGTTGCAAATGAGTCTTGATCATAGTGATGCGTATTCTTGACTTTTAAATTAGAGGGATCCTCTGGTGATATCCTCTTGAGGTATTTTCTGGTATCCTCTGGAGGTAACCTCTGGTGATGTCATCTGGAGGTATCCTCTGGTGACATCATCTGGAGGTATCCTCTGGTGACGACTTTTGGAGGTATCCTCTTGATGTATCTTCTAGTATCCTCTGGTGATGTCATCTGGAGGTATCATATGGTGACGACTTCTTGAGGTATCATCTGATGACGTCATTCTCAAGTGGCATCCTCTGATGACGTCATCCTATGGTGGCATCCTCTGGTGACATCAAAATATTGTCCATAATGTTCTTGGATCTTCAGATTCGATCTTGCTTCTCTCAACTGATTTTGTTTAAGTTTCTTGGTACCTATCTTGATTAATACACTCAAGCACACTTATTAGGTACAAAAACATGCTTTAGAATCATAATTATAATTCTTAATCTTTGTTTATCATCAAAATTTATTTAAGTTTGGGTTTTGTCTCAACAATCTCCCCATTTTTGGTGATGACAAACATATTAATTTAGATAAAAACTCCCCCTCAACATGTGCTATTGTTTTTATTAAACATCATAAAACAGTGCTTAAAAATACTGATTATCTAAAACAGTTTTTTGCATATGATTCAAGATAGCATATGATAGCATGAATTTCAACATATCACAGCAGACTCAGAGTATCATATAAAGTAGATAATATCGCAAAAAGTAGTATCAAATGGTAGTTCATGTGTTAGCAAATGTGCGAGGATTAGCAAGATATTACACAACTTTTATGTTTGAAACTTGGAACTTAAAATCTACTTAAAAATCTATAAATATTACTTCTCCCCCTTTGTCACAGCAAAAAGGGGACAGAAGACACCAAAACAGCTAAGCAGAGAGAAATGGTGACGAGCCTTCGGATGATAACGAGAGATGCGGTTGTGGGATCAGTGGAAATATAGGGGGCATATTAGGCATGGGTGGCTCGAGGCCTAGCTTCGGAGCCAATTGAGTTGTCATCCAGTCACAGAGAATAGCTTGTTCTTTGTGCTAATGGATTTGTCGCGCCAGGATTGTCTGAAGGGAGTCAAAAATGGCTCTGTTGGTTTTAAAGCTGTTAGAATCAATTTGACTTTTTCAGTGGAGGCTGAGAACCTGTTGGAGTTGATTGTGGAGGGGAAGCAGTAGTACAAAAGGTGGAAATGGTAGCAAATGAGGAAGAAACATGTGGAAGAGAGTTTTGAGTATTGATGTTTGAAGGTATAAGTGAGCCATCTTCAGGAAAGGCCAATAATTGGCTAATGCCAAAAATTGAAGAGTATGTTTTTTGGGGAGAAACAAACATGGGTGACATTGTGGATGATTGTGGATTAGGCAGAGGTGCACATTCATTTTGAGGAGGTGATGCTAGAAGAGTGGTTGCGGCAGTAGTAGTGGGTTTTGGATCAAGAATTGGTGATGGTTTAGTAGAAGCAGTAGAGACTGGTTTTTGTGGGGAGTGAGGAGCGTGCCTTTTTCGTGTGGTGGAGGATAGAGCATATGGGGTTTGTTTCATTTGAGCAATATTTTTGAGGGAAAATTTTGATAGTTTGGTGTTTGAAATTTCAGAGTTTAAATCAATAGAGAAAAACTTAAAAATTTGATAGAAAACCATACCGTAGGGAATGGTGTTGCGCTTATAATCTTTGCAGATTGCAGAGATAATATGATGCATGATCAGATGGAGCAGATTGAGCTTTTTCTTGTGAAGAAGATGATAAATGACCAGAGCGTCATTATCAATTACAGATTTGTGGCTTCCACATCTAGGTAGCACATAATGTTGACTGAAACTGTGAAGAATTTTGGGAATCGGCTTCAAATTTGCAGACAGAAAATTTGTGGAATTTGCAACAAACAGTTGCTGAAATACATCCTTTTTTGAAATTTCAAGGGCAGAGTACCAGTCTTGACCAAAGACTGCATGCCCTTCAGTAGGTATTTTTAGAATTTCAGTAAGGATGGATGGAGTTAGTTGGATTTTAGTTCCCTTGATTTTGGATATAATAAGGGATTTCTTAAGAAAGCATTCAACTTTGCAGCAAAATGCCCTCATTACCTCAAGATAGTAACAATCAGAGATTTTGAGAAAGTTGGTCCAACCTAAGGCATCAGTGTGATGCTGAATATAGGTTTCATCAACTTTCAGATTTTCAAACACAAAGACTCGGCCAATGCCAATGGGTCGCTGAGCCCATTTTTCATTGTAGATTGTTTTCATTTTGGGAGAGATCAGGGGATGAACAAGTTTTTTTGATGGAGATGGTTTGTTTTTAGGCTTTGTGGGTCTTTTTGAAGAACGTTCTGGGTTTGGGTCTTTTGTGGAGAACGTTCTGTAGGGTTTGCAGATTTAGGGGTTTTTCAATTTTTTGGATGAAGGTTTTTTGTTGGACCTAGGGTTTGGTGGTATTTGTTCGGAGATGATATGTTCTGGTACAGGTGTGGAGTTAAAGTCATTATCAGAGATTATGTGGATCGTGTTGTTTGTTTTCTTCGTTTTGGAGGTACCAATGCCAGCAATAACGCGCATTGATCTTCGTTTTGACGGTGGTGAAGTCAGAGTAAAGGAGGGGTGTCCACATTGATGCAATGGTGGAAGAATAGTTGCGAGAGGCAGAATGATAGGAGATGATTCATGAGAAGAGAACATTAAATCAGAAAAGGTCTTTTCTGAAGAGGAATGATGAGGTGTTGGTCAGGGTGGAGGTGATGGTGAGTGAGTTAGAGATGGTGATGATGATTTGGGATGTTTCTTTGCAGAGCTTTTTGTTCTTGCCATTATTAAATGTGAAATGTGAAAGAGAGAAATATGAGACGAGTAGAACGATGAGGAGATTTTTTCAGAAAAGTGAAAATTCGTTGTATAGTGAGAAGTGATTTTACTTTTCAGTGAAGTTATTTGTTTACTCTATAGTTGCCATGCGTGATGATGACGGATGGGATGAACGTACATTGGGAAGGAGGAGGCAGCAATAAAGTGGCATAGTAGGTTGCAGTAGCCGTTACTCTTTTGATGAGTGACAGCTGTTTGTTGACTTTTGAGATTTTTATTTTTCCTAAAGAGAGAAGAACGTTCTGGAGCTATTTTGCAGAGAGTCATTCCAAACGGAGAACGTTCTCCGTTTTGTCCAGAATTCTTCTGGTTTCAGTTTTGACTAAGATTTTTGATGATTTTTAGCCTTTCTTTGATAGAAATGAAATTTTCTTCAACTAGAGGCTTAGTAAAGATGTCAGCAAGCTGATTCTTTGTATCAACAAAAATTAGTTTTATTTCCTTTTTACTAACATGATCACAGTAAATAAGAATTTTAGAATAGCTTACAGAAAAGTCTTCAAGTTGATTTTTGATCCATAAGACTTGTGAACAACAATTTGCTGCTGAAACGTATTCAACTTTCGTGGTTGATAAGGCAATCGTGTTTTGCTTTCTGCATGGCCAGCTTATCAGGGCTTATCCTAGGAACTGGCATGCACCACTTGTGCTTTTTCTTTCAACCTTATCTCCAGCGTAGTCCGCGTCACAGTAAGCTGCAAGATCAAAGTGAGAACCTTTGTTATACCAAAGGCCAAGATCAGTAGTACCAACAAGGTATCGAAAGATTCTTTTCACAGCACTAAGATGAGATTCTTTGGTGCAGAAATTGATTTTCCCATTTCATCTTTGTCTAGTGAGCATGATGAATGCATGGGAGTAGTCATGATTTTAGCTTCACACATCTTATATTTTTTCAAAAGTTCCTTTGTGTATTTTTCTTGACAGATGAATATTCCATCTTTGTGTTGTTTGATTTGAAGTCCAAGAAAGTATCTTAACTCACCCATCATACTCATCATAAGATTTGAAAAATCTTCACACATTTTTTTATTTGTTGAACCAAAAATGATATCATCAACATAAACTTGTACAATGAGTAAATCATCTTTGTTTGTTTTCTTAAAAAGTGTTGTGTCAATTTTTCCACATGAAAATCCATTGTTGATCAAGAATGAGCTTAATCGTTCATACCAAGCTCGGGGAGCATGTTTTAAACCGTATAAAGATTTAGTGAGTTTAAAAACATGATTTGGTTTATTTTGAGCTTCAAATTCGGGGGGTTGATGAACATACACTTGTTCATTTAAATAACCATTTAAGAATGCACTTTTTACATCCATTTGAAGGAGTTTAATGAATTTGTAAGATGCATATGCAAGAAGGATTCAAATTGCTTCTAACCTTGCTATGGGTGCAAAGGTTTCATCATAGTCTATTCCTTCTTGTTGATTATAGCCTTGAGCTACTAACCTTGCTTTGTTTCTAATTACCTTTCCTTCTTTATTGAGCTTATTTCTGAACACCCACCTTGTTCCAATAACAGATTGATCTTGAGGATCTGGAACAAGAGTCCAAACTTCATTCTTTTCGAATTGAAGAAGCTCTTCCTTCATTGTTTCAACCTATGATTGATCAATTATGACTTCTTTGATATTTTTTGGTTCTAATCGGGATAGCATTGCCATGTTGCTGTGAACATCATCCTTGAATGATAGCCTTGTTCTAATGCCATCAGCTGTGTCACCAATTATTTGATTCTAAGGATGATCACCTACAAGTTTCCAACTTCTAGGAAGATTTTGAAATAAAGATTGTTTATCAATCTCGTTTTCCTGGAGAACAATATGTTGTGACCGTCTAGATTGTTATTCTTCCTTGCTTCAACCCAAGATTGATCAATTATGGCTTCTTTGATATTTTTTGGTTCTAATTGGGATAGCATTGCCATGTTGCTGTGAACATCATCCTTGAATGATAGCCTTGTTCTAATGCCATCAGTTGTGTCACCAATTATTTGATTCTGAGGATGATCACCTACATATTTCCAACTTCTAGGAGGAGTTTGAAACGAAGATTGTTTATCAATCTCGTTTTCCTGGAGAACAATCTGTTGTGACCGTCCAGATTGTTCTTCTTCCTTGCTTCAACCCAAGATTGATCAATTATGGCTTCTTTGATATTTTTTGGTTCTAATTGGGATAGCATTGCCATGTTGTTGTGAACATCATCCTTGAATGATAGCCTTGTTCTAATGCCATCAGTTGTGTCACCAATTATTTGATTTTGCGGATGATCACCTACAAGTTTCCAACTTTTAGGAGGAGTTTGAAACGGAGATTGTTTATCAATCTCGTTTTCCTGGAGAACAATCTGTTGTGACCGTCCAGATTGTTATTCTTCCTCATCATCTTTTTTTCTTAAATCAAGATCATCAAACTCATCAAATAATACATGCATACTTATTTCAACAGTTTTATTTTTTAAATTAAACACATGATAACCTTTAGATTTTGTGGCATATCCTAAGAATATTGCCTTGTCAGATTTGACATCAAATTTTCCCAAGTTTTCTTTGTTGTTCAAAATGTAACAGTGGCAGCCAAAGATGTGGAAATATGAGATATTTGGTTTTCTATTTTTCCAGATTTCATAGGGTGTTTTGTTTAAGATTTTTCTTATTGACACTCTATTCAAAATGTAGCATGAAGTGTTTATAGCTTCAGCCCAAAAATATCTTTCAACATTGGATTCTTCTAACATTGTTCTTGCCATCTCTTGCAATGTTATATTTTTTCGTTCAACGACTCCGTTTTGTTGAGGAGTCCTTGCACACAATAGATTGTGAGAAATGCCAAGTTCATCAAAAAAAATGTTTTAAAAGATGCGTTTATAAATTCTCCTCCATGATCGGTTCTCACAGCAATTATGTTGGATTCTTTTTCATTTTCAACCTTTTTGCAAAAAGTTTTGAAAGTAGTGAATGCATCATCTTTATTTTTTTAAAACAGCACCCATGTATATCTAGAGAAGTCATTAACGATGACAAACCCATATCTCATGCCTCCTAGACTTGTGGTTTTGATAGGACCAAATAGATCAATGTGAAGCAGTTCGTGAGGTTTTTTAGTTGAAATGAACTCTTTTGTATAAAACCTACTTTTAACAATTTTTCCTTTTGCGCATGCCTCACAGATCTTCTCTTTATCAAAGTTAATTTTGGGACGTCCTCTTACCAAGTATGATTTGGACAGTTTTGAAATAGTTTTTAAACTGATGTGTCCAGCACACTTATGCCATATCCATTTATCTTTATTGATGGACATGAAGCATGATTCAACTGGTAATTCTTCAATGTACAGGACATAGAGATTTTTCCTTCTGGATGCAAAAAATAAAATCTCTCTTGATTCTGCCATTTTGATTTCGCATGTGTTTGGTTTGAACACAACTTCAAAGCCATTATCACAGAGCTGGCTGATGCTTAGAAGATTGTGTTTCAGTCCTTCTACATACTGAACATCATTTATTTTGGCAGAATTTTCCTTACTTATTGTTCCTTTACCTGTTATTTTGGATTGGTCATTGTTTCCAAAAGTTATTGATCCTCCATCTCTTTTAGTGAATGATAAAAAGCTTTGTTTATCTCCCGTCATATGCCTTGAACAGCCACTGTCCAAGAACCATGGCTTTTTCTTGACACTTTGACACCCATCCTGCATATGATGTTATATTTTCTTTAGGTACCCCTTTTTCTTTGGGTCCTTGGAAGTTAGTTTTAAGGCTGAATTTTTTAAAATAACATTTTGACTCAAGATGGCCAAGTTTAGAACAGTGTGAACATTTAATTTTTGGTTTTGGAGAAAATTTGACATTCTGATTTTTTGAGATTTTAGAAACAACTTGGAATGTGCCTCCAGAACGTTCTCCCCCCTTTTGCTTTCTGGAGAACGTTCTTCTTTTGCTTCAGAATTTTCTCTCGTTTGTAAAATACTTGGAGAACGTTGTCCCTTTTCAACATTCCTTCTGTTTTTTATTTTCTCATCCCTTTTTTTAAAATAACATGCAAATTCAAGATTTCCTATTTTTTTGCAATATCAACATCTAATTTTGCATTCTTTTTCTTTTCTTTCTGGCACAAAGAAGATTTCATACATCTTTGTTTTTTGTGTTTTGTCAAAACCAAGACCAGCTTTATAAAAAATTCCTATTTGAGAACCCATGATTTTTTGAAAAGTTTATGTTGCTTTAATGAAGTTAGACAAATCATTCTTAAGAAGTTCAACTTCAGATTTGAGAAGATCATTCTCCTTTTGTATCAAAGAACATTCTTGATTTTCTGGTCTCTCATCATTAAAGTTTTTGGTTTGTGATTCTTTAAAGTTTTGAATGATTTTTTTGATCTCATCATTCATCTTTTGAGTTTTTTCTTTTTCTTCTTTTTCGTTATGAAACTTTTCATTTAAAGAGCTGCATTTTTGGATAAGTAGGTTTGAGTCATTAAGTAGGTTATCAAATTCAGTTCCCATTTGTTCACACAAAATACAATGTTCAGAATTTGTTACCTCTATTTCTCCTATGCCTGCCATGAGACATATGTTGGCCTCTTCTGTTTCTTCTATGTTCGAATCATCAAAGTCATCCCAAGTTACCACCATCATTGATTTCTTTTTGAAGGGAAATTTCTTTGGTGCTCATTTGTTCAGTGGGCATTCAGCTTTGTAATGCCCTTGCTTGTTGTAGCCAAAGCAAGTGATTTGGCTCTTATCAGTTTCAGTTTTGAAGCCTTCTTTCTTGCTTGGAAATCCTTTCTTGATTTGCTCTCTTCTTCTCATCATTCTTTGGATTTTTCTTGTAAGGAGAGCTATTTCTTCATTTGCTTCTTCTTGTCCTTTTTCTTCGATTTCTTCTTTAGATTGTGGTGGTATGCTTTCTTGAGAGGCTTTTAAGGCAACTGATTTTCCTTTCTTTGTTGGTTTGTCTTCCATTATCAGTACTTCGTGTTCTCGCAAGGTTCCTATTAATTCTTCTAGCCCAAGTGTTTCAAGATTTTTTGCTTGACTTATGGCTGTTATCATTGGCCTCCATATAGCTGGAAGACATCTCATGATTTTCCTTACACGATCTTGCACAGAGTAGGTCTTGCCTAAGGATCTCATTTCATTAACAATAGTTGTAAATCTGGAATACATTTCATCTATTGTTTCTCCTTCATTCATTTCAAACAGCTCAAATTTTCTTATTCTGATATCAATTCTTGTTTCCTTTACATAACTGGTTCCTTCATGATGAGTCTACAATGTGTCCCATACCTTTTTTGCAGAGTCACATTCATCGAATCTCTCACTTTCATCCCTGCTTAAGGCACATGATAAAAATAATTGAGCTTTTGAGTTTAGTAGTACCTTAGATTTTTCTTCTGCTGTCCAATCACATTCTTTCTTTTCAACAGATGTTGGATCATTTTGATCAACTCTTGGTATGAAGTTTCCTTCTATAATGATGCGCCACATTCATGTGTCTTGGGACTTTAGGAACAACTGCATTTTATTTTTCCAGAAGTAGTAATCTGAGCCATCAAAGTAGGGTGGTCGATTTGATTATCCTCATTCGGCAATGTACTTTGCTTTTGACATTTTCTTCCTAGATCTTTTCTCTACACTGTTTAGGTGTTGTTTTTAGAGACCGAGCTCTGATGACAAATTAAGTAACAATTTACAAGAAAGGGGGTTTGAATTGTAAATTAACCTTTTAAAAATTCCTGAAAAAAAATATCAACTCAAGATTGATCTTAGTTGTAAATCAGAAAAACGAAGAACGTTCTTGGTTCAGATCCAGAAACTGAGAACGTTCTTGTTTAGTTGAAAATAACAGTTTTAGTTAATATATTAAACTTGATATTGAAAGACTTGAAAGTAAATAGATTAGGGAAGGAATATAACACACAGATATATCATGGTTCACCCAACTTGGGCTACGTCCAGTCCTCACAACTGTGAGATTTTCAACTAAGTGCTCTAAGGCAAGAACTCTCTTGACTTTTAAACAAACTTTCTGCAGATCTATCTTGATCTGTTACAACCAATACCTTTCAATAACGAAAGGAGTTTTTTTTCACTGATCTATCCTTCAATCTTTACAAAGGATTACTCAAACTACCTTCTCTATAACATAGAAGGATTTTCACAACTTCTCAAGACTAGTTTTTACTCACTTTGTCTTGAGATTACAAAAGAATTACAAAGTGTTTGATAGAATCCAAATATCCTCAACTCGTGTTTGAGTATTTGATTCTGATCTTTGGAACTGAGAGTGGTTTTAGAATACAATTGTGATTGGATGTTGCAGTTTCTAAGAGTTGGACAAAACTTAGCGAAATGTATGAAAAATGTAGAAACTCTTGAATTTGATTTGTGAATAATGGAATGATTGCTTTGTTCAGTTCTGCCTGTTGCCTATATCTTGAGTTCTCTTTTATAAACTCAAAAAGTGCTTTTGACAGCTCATTTGCCCTTGGGAATAGCTGGCTTGTCCTCTGACAGTGATTAGGTGAGAGCATGCCAAAATGCAAGAACGTTTTTCATTCTGCTTCTAATGTTCGAGAGCATACTTGGTTCTTCCTTTGTGTTGCAAATGAGTCTTCATCATAGTGATATGTATTCTTGACTTTTAAATTAGAGGGATCCTCTGGAGGTATTTTCTTGTATCCTCTGGTGATGTCATCTGGAGGTATTCTTTGGTGACGTCATCTGGAGGTATCCTCTAGTGACGACTTCTGGAGGTATCCTCTGGTGACGACTTCTGGAGGTATCCTCTGGTGACGTCATCTGGAGGTATCCTCTGGTGACGACTTCTGGAGGTATCCTCTGATGACGTCTTCCTCTGGTGGCATCCTCTGATGACATCTTCCTCTAGTGACATCCTCTGATGATGTCATCCTCTGGTGGCATCCTCTTATGACGTCATCCTCATGTGACATCATAATACTGTCCAAAATGTTCTTGGATCTTCAGATTCGATATTACTTCTCTCAACTGATTTTCTTTAAGTTTCTTGGTACCTATCTTGATTAATACACTCAAGCACACTTATTAGGTACAAAATCATGCTTTAGAATCATAATTATAATTCTTAATTAATCTTTGTTTATCATCAAAATTTATTTAAGTTGGGGTTTTGTCTCAACAGTTTGATCTCTATGTGTTTGGCTCTTGAGTGTAGGATCGGGTTTTTGGTTAGACAAATTGTGGAGGTGTTATCACAGTAGATGGGTATGTTGGATTCTAATATTTTGTAGTCTTCAAGTTGATGCTTCATCTAGAGTAGTTGAGAGCTGTAACCAGCTGCTGAAATGTACTCAGCCTCTGTTGTTGACATAGCAATGGCATGTTGTCTCTTATTGTACCAAGAGATCGAGTTGTCACCTAAAAAGGTGCAATAGCCACTGGTGCTTTTCCTTTCAAGTTTATCTCCATCATAGTCAGAATCACAATATCCACTAAGTTGGTACTTAAGAGATTTATTGTAGACCAAGGTAAGGTTTGTAGTGTCTTTTAGATATCTAAGAATTCTCTTAACAACAGTTAGATGAGATTCTCTAAGGTCAGATTAAAATCGAGCACATACACACACACTAAACATGATATCAGGTCTAGAAGCAGTAAGGTAGACTAATGATCCGAGCATTCCTCTGTAGATCTTCTGGTCAACTTTTTGGCCTGATTCATCTTTATCAAGTGAACAAGAAGGATGCATTAGTGTAGCCATAGGTTTGCAATCACTCATTTTAAACTTCTTGAGAAGTTCCTTTGTAAATTTAGTTTTGTAAATGTAAATACCTTCTGGACTTTGTTGAATTTGTATCCCTAGGAAGAACTTAAATTCTCCCATCATACTCATTTGAAATTCATGCTGCATTAATTTAGAAAATTCTTGACAAAGAATGCCATTAGTAGATCCAAAAATAATGTCATCAACATAAATTTGAATGATCAGAATATCATTTTTTATTGATCTTCTAAACAAAGTATTGTCTATTTGTCCTCTTTCAAAGTTATTTTTAAGCAAGAAGTTGTTGAATCTATCATACCATGCTCTAGGTGCTTATTTTAACCCATACAAGGATTTTCTAAGTTTAAAAACATGGTTTGGAAATTCAGAACTTTCAAAACCTGGAAGTTGTTTAACATATAATTCTTCACTCAAATAACCATTGAGAAAGGCACTTTTAACATCCATTTGAAATAGTTTGATGTTATTATTTGCAGCAAAAGACAATAAGATACGAATAGCTTCTAACCTGGCCATTGGAGCAAATGTCTTAGTGTAATCAATGCCCTCTTGTTGACTGTAACCTTGTGCCACAATTCTTGCCTTGTTTCTGACCACTTCACCTTTTTCATTTAGCTTATTTCTGAAGACCCACTTGGTTCCAACAATGTTCTTCTCTAGTCTTGGAACTAGATCCCAAACATCATTCCTCTTAAATTCATTTGAGTCTTGTTGCATTGCAATAATCCATCCATCATCTACCAATGCTTCATTAATAGAGGTAGGCTCAATCGATGAGAGTAAGCCAAACATACTGATGTCTTTTAGTGATGATCTGGTTCTTAAAGAATCACTTCCAATGATCAGATTTTCAGGATGAGATGACTGGTATTTCCATCCAGATTTCTCTTCTGACTTCTCATGACTGGTTCTAATTTGATCACATTCATCCTTTGAATATGTGTCACATGCTTATCCTTCACTTCTCCATGTTCTGTTGGTTTGTCTGCTTCTGCTTCCTCTGGTTCTGGTAAATCTGCAATATCAATATCTTGCTTTGACTTTGCAGTGTCAAGCTGTTTGTCATTAAATTTAGCATGTATAGATTCCTCTACAATATGAGTTTTAGTATTAAACACTCTATAAGCTTTAGATCTTTCAGAGTATCCAATGAAGATACACTTTTGAGATCGAGAATCAAACTTACCAAGGATATCTTTAGTATTCAGCACATAACAGATACAGCCAAATTGTTTAAAGTAAGAAATGCTAGGCTTTTTACCTTTCCATAATTCATATGGTGTTTTATTCAACATAGACCTAATATAGACTTTATTCTGAATCTAACATGCAGTGTTGATTTCTTCAACCCAAAAGTGTTTTGCAACATTTAAATCATTTAACTTAGTTTTGGCCATGTCTTGGAGTGATCTATTCTTTCTTTCTACAACTCCATTCTGTTGAGGTGTTCTAGGAGAAGAAAAGTTGTGAGAAATTCCATTCTCATCACAGAAACTTTCAAAGAATTTGTTCTCAAATTCTCCTCCATGATCACTTCTAATTGACACTATCTTAAAACCTTTTTCATTCATGACTTGTTTACAGAATGTTATAAATACAGTGTGAGATTCATATTTACTTCTTAGAAATTTTACCCATGTCCACCTAGAGTAATCATCTACTATAACAAAGCCATATTTCTTTCCATTTAGAGATGCTACTTTCACTGGTCCAAACAGATCCATATGTAGAAGTTCAAGAGGCTTTGAGGTAGTTACTGATTTCTTAGGAGTAAAGGAATTTTCGGTTTGTTTTCCCTTTTGACAGCCTTCATACAAGATTTCAGTTTTGTAACTAAGATTAGGTAGACCTCTTACTAACTTAAGTTTGTTCAATTCAGAAATTGATCTAAGATTAGCATGACCTAATCTTTTGTGCCACATTAAATTCTCTTTATTTACTGACATAAGACATTTAACCTCTTGCTTTCCTAGACTAAACAGATTTATTTTATAAATATTATTGTGCCTCTAACCTGTGAAAAGCACAAATCCATCCTTCTGACTAATTGCCTTGCCTATTTTTTGATTGAATATAATATCATAATTGTTATCACTTAACTGACTTATACTCAACAAGTTATGTTTAAGACCTTTAACAAACAAGACATCTTTAATAGAAGGAGAGGTACCATTACCAATTGTTCCTTGACCAATGATCTGGCCTTCTTGCTTTCCTCCAAAAGTTATTGTGCCTCCTTTGCTCAATGTCAATTCTTGGAACATAAACTTTTTTCCTGTCATATGTCGCGAGCATCTACTGTCCAGGTACCATAACTGGTGTTTTAACTTATTTGCTAAGGACATTTGCAACAAAAATAATTTTTCTTTTAGGTACCCAAATCTGGTTGGGTCCAGGTTTGTTAGTCTTGAAAAGTTTCTTGTTTTTCCTTGTATTTAGCATAGGACAAGACACTTTGGAATGACCTTTCTTGTAACAAAAAACACACACAATATCATAGGGAACATGTTTAAGCATATGTTTAGGTTCAGTTATAGTTTCTTCAAATCCTATACATCTATTTCCATTCCTACTGACTCCATAAATCATAGAAGTATATTTGCTTCTTTCCATACCATTAGCAAGAAATTCTTGAAAAACTTGTTCATGCATATCAGAATTACATGTGGTATTTTCAATTGATGTTGAATTATGGTTATTTTTTAGAGTTAGACTTTCAACTTTAAGTTCAGCAAAACTGTTTTTCAAACATACGTTCTATGTTTTCAATTCTGCAATATTAGTTTCAAGAATGGCACTTTCCGTTTTAAATTCTGCAATTTGATTCTCTAAAACATTAACTTCTTCTGTTAGATTTGTATTTTCTTTCTTAAGAATTTTCAGTTTTAAAGACAATTTGTAATTATTGTTTAAAAAGTCATTCAGAGCAGTAATCAAATCAGATCAAGTGAATTCAGAAAATACCTCAGTTTCATCATCTTCTGATTCTCTTCCAGAATCATATTCTGCGTTGGATCCTGAGACAGAGTTGGTGTGAGCCATCATAGCCAAATCTGCTTGTTCATCTTCAAAGGATTCATCAGAATCATCCCATGTAGCCATCATACTTTTCTTCTTGGTTCTGGAATATTTCCTCTAGTGCTTCCCTTTCTCCATATTTGGACATTCTTACTTGATATGTCCAGATTCATTGCATTTGTAGCAGATGATACCTTTCTTGTCATGTGTATCATCACTTCCTTTGTTGGACTGCTTGGAATATCTCTGGGAAAATTTCTTCCTTCTGTTGTGCCACATCTTTATGAACTTTCTGGATAAGAAAGCAATCTCTTCTTCTTCTGAGTTCAGACTTTGATCGTCTGAATCACTATCTTCTGATGTTGATGTTGATTTCATAACCTTCTTCTGCTTGGATTTCAGGGCTAGAGTTTTGTTCTTCTTCTTGGGTTCATCTTCTTCCAACTCAATTTCATGTGATCTGAGGGAGCTGATTAATTCTTCCAGCTTCAGAGTATTCAGATCTTTAGCTTCCTGAATAGCAGTGATCTTTGGTCTCCACTTGATTGTCAGACTTCTAAGTATTTTCCTTACATGATCAGTAGTAGTGTAACTCTTTTCTAGTACCCTTAATCCTGATACTAGAGTCTGGAATTTGGAAAACATAGTTTCAACGTCTTCATCTTCCTCCATTTTGAACAGTTTATATTTCTTGACCAGAATGTTTGCTTTAGCTTCTTGAACTTACTTACTTACTTCATAGGTCAGAATCAGACTATCATAAATGCTCTTTGTTGTTTCTTTGTTGGTGCACTTGTCAAATTCTTTGAAGGTGATTGCATTGATCATAAAGGTTCTGGATTTGTGATGCATTTTGTACATCCTCTTCTGATCTATATCCATGTTTTTTCTTGGAATTTCATCATTTGGAACACTATAGCCATCTTCCACCAAATCCCAAAGTTCAGAATCTTGTCAAATAAAAAAACTTCTCAGCCTGTCCTTCCAGTACTCAAATCGTTCTCCATCAAATAGAGGAGGTTTGTTGATGTTTCCTCTAATAGCTTTTTTAGACATATTGATCCTTGAATCTTTCCTCAAACACGGTAAAGTGCTCAGCCTTGAGACCGAGCTCTGATACCAATTGAAGGTGCAACACAAGAAAGGGGATTGAATTGTGTTTGACAAACTTTAATTCTTTTTGCTAATTAGTTGAATAATGAGCAATCAGAGTAAATAAGCTGTGGATGATAAAATTTAACACCTTGAATTTATATTGGTTCACCTTTAACTAGGCTACGTCCAGTCCCTTCCTTCAGAAGGCATTTTCACTAATTCAAACTTCTTTGAATTACAGCACCACTGACCCTTCAAGCCAGTCTTCCCAAACAGCCTGACAACCCCAGACTTTTGAGGAACAACAACACCTTGACTATACTAGCCAAGTCTTCTCAAACAGTCTGTCAACCCCAGACTTTTGAAGAACTTCACAACCTTAAACCTACAAGCTAAGTCTTTTTCTAACAATCTGACAACCCCAGATTTTAGAAGGAACTTCAACACTATAGGATTTTATACAAGGAATCAAAATTAAAATTGAGTAACTACTTTTGGAAAGTTGATACTCACAATAAGCTTAACTTGAACTTGAGTGTTTGCTTTTGAAAAATTTATGATGACAATCAACCTCACACTCTAAGAAAAGCACACTTAGAAAATATTTAACTTTTAAGCAAGTGTTTCTCTCATTTGAACTCTTTGAGTACTTAGGAATTTTTGCTTGAGTTCTTCTATTTTTCGATACATTATTCTTTAGCATTAAGCCTCTATTTATAGTTGAAATTAGAGTTTCACTTTGATCTGTTGCTTTACTTCTGGAGTGTATTTCGATTGATTCTGTTTTGAGAATATTCTGGAGTATTTTGCTCATATTTTGTTTTTGGAGTCTTTTGCTCCGATTCTGTTTTGAGCATTTTGCTCAGGTTCTGTTTTGAGCATACTTTCAGCTAGATTCTGTTTCTTGAGTCTTTTGCTCCGATTCTGTTTTGAGCATTTTGCTCATATTCTGTTTTGAGCATACTTTCAGCTTCTAATGATGTAGCTTCTGATTTTTGCCTCTAATGAAATCCTCTGGAATTATCCTCCGACGGGATCCTCTAATTGTATCCTCTGATGGGAACTTCTGATTATATCCTCTGATGGAATCTTCTTATGATATCCTCTGACAGGTTCCTTTGATGATATCCTCTGGTGATATCCTCTGGTAATATCCTCTGATGATATCCTCTGGTGATCTTGTATCTTCTAGTGACGTCATCTTCATCTTCTGGTGACATCATCTTCTGGTGCCATTTTTCATTCTTCTTCTAAGTCAAATATTTTATTTTCATAAAATACTTTTGTTAACATCAAAACTTTAAGTGAAAGAACCAACTTGGTTCCAACACTATCGAGTTCAAGGCCTTCAAAATTTTGTGAAAATTTTCACTTGCAGCAAATTGTGATCGGCCAAAAATATTACGAATCACACAATATCGAGCATTCAACCAAAATACAACCATAGTAGTTCCACAAAAAACAAATACTTAAACCAAAGTACAACCAAAATAGAATTTTTTTTCAAAATTTAAAGCAATGCTCTCAATGCCAACATATAGATTTTCCAAAGAATTTCTTTGAGTGTTTGTAGCAGATGCACTAGAAGTCCTTCCATACTCAAATCTACTTCACTTATGATGATTTTGTTTTTCTGTGGAATCTCTGAACCTAAAGTGGAATGTGATATCGGACTAGGATGATTTGGTGATGGGGGCGGGTTGACTGGTTCGTAGTGGTCTGTTGCTATGAATGCATCACTATTAGGATCATATGATAGTCTTCCATCCCAAATACTCTATTTTTTTTTTTGCTCAAAAGTTGTTGCATCTATATCATTAGGGTCTAATGCAATAGAACTATTCCCACCGAATATTTCACCCCCAACAACAATTTTCAATTCCTCATAATCAACTATATTTTTTTTTCGAAGTTTGCTGTGATTTAGGTGAAACTAATAAATAATAAATTATTCATTGTTAATATATTACAAATATTATGATGTATTAAAAGTGTAACTATTACTATATTTAAAAGATTATGAACAACTGACCTTCAAGTAATTCTTCTATACTTTTTCACTATATGTGAAAGTCTTAGTAGCAGTGTCACATCCAAAGCCAGAGTTGTTTCTCATTGACATCTTATTATATTAATTTCTAAACCACTTCATTAGGCTCAAGTAATTATTATAAGTTTTAGGAACTTTTATTTTGACATTGATACAAGCAAGTATAACCAGTTCTACATTTTGTTTGCTAACACATAATCCATCATTTATAGCATCCACCAAGAGGTGCAACAACTTATTATCTTCCATAGTCCAAACTTCATAATTATCTTTATCTCTCCCTTTTCATTTGTTATTTAAATCGCTAATTTGATTACTAATAAACCAATAATAATAATAACCATTTAATAATAAAAATAACAACCAACTACTACTAATAAATAATAATAATACTAATAAGAGTTAAATAATTTGTTTTACTAAAAGTTAAATAAATTTTAAGTCTCTATAAAATTTTAAAATATTATTTTTAACTCTTAAAAAATTCTCAATATTTTAGTCCCTAATAATTCTTTTATTCAGTTTTAGTGTTTATTTTAAAACACAAATAGTAAAAAATTAATACTTTTAGTCCTTGTAAAATCAAAATCAAAATAATAACTTCAAACCCTAAACGGTAAACCTCAAACCCTAAACTCTACTAATGATAATAATCTCAAACCTTAAATACTATAACACGGGACAAAATTATTTTTTTATTTAAATTATAACACATGACAACCGCATATTCAACAAGACAAAGCAATTTTTTTATTAAACAATACCAAACATAAAAAACATATTAATTGGGAGGAATACTAATGTGATAAAACATAAAGAACCCAAATCAATTTTTTTATTCAACAAAAAGTATACTAACTTGAAATCAACAAAAATCAATGGTACCGTGAAGAACCAACATAAACATGTCAATGTGAGGAATACATGACGAACCAACAAAAAAAAATTTAAAAATAATAAAAACCGACAAAGCAACGTAAAAGGAATACATAAAGAATAACAAAAACCTGAAGAATCAAAATGTAAAAGCAATTAGCATAATGCAAAAGCAACTAGCAAAATGCAAAAACAACGTAGGATGAAAAAGAAAAATAAAAACTTGACATGTGCAGTAAGAGATTAAAAAACGGTGGAAAGCAAGAACATGATTGTTTAAAGAGATTAAAAAACGGTGGAAAACAAGAACATGATTGTTTAAAGAGTCTCAAAGATTTTGGTGAGATTGTTGAATGAGAGTTGTATATATATTTTCAACTAAAAAGTCTCACAAAATTCATTCTAGTAAAGAATCCATCAAAATCTGTATATTTTTGAATACCAAGAGACAATTTTTAAATTGTGAAAAATCTCAGTTGAATACCATCGGATTTTGTTATCCTCTTAAAATATCTTGAAAATCTCAATGAAATGCTTCGAGAATTATTTATAATCTTAATAAAAAATCTTTTAAATTTTCTAAAAATCTCAATTCAATACAACCTCTTTAATCTTTATTTGTGTTATTTGCTCACATAAGTATTTGTTGGTATTTGAATGAGCTTATAGTAAAAATTTATTATATATCTATAAACTTATTATTGTTAATTTCTATAAGCTCTGTTGAATATCTTATAAAAACTGTTTGATTGTATTTTTTTTCTTTAACCACATAAATAGCTTGTAGATAAAGTCATATTTATCTTATTAGTGATTAATTAAGTTGTGTATTTACTCATGTTCGATCGTGTTTTAAGTTGAGGTTATTTTTAAAAGTTGATTAAGTGAAATTAAAATTTTTCAATTATCATTTGAAATATTTTTGTCCGTGTTTTTAAACAATATTTTTTATGTCTAATTGAGTAATTGGCGAGTTTCGGTCTATTTTAATTTAATTACTATTGTAATAATAATTTTACTTTTGTTATTATTTAGATTTTTGTTTTAATAACATATTATTGTATTATCTGTAAAAAAAAGGATAAATTTTTATTATAATGGATTAAAAATAATTTATTTATTATATAAATGTTGACAGCTTTTTTATGAACTACTAGTAAAATACCCGTACTTTCACTCGGGTATTGCACTTTCACTTGGTATTGCATCGTTACTATATTTTTTTTCCTATATAATGATTAAAGAAAATTAATAAAAAAATATTTTATTTATGCTATAGATAAATAATTTGATTTAATTTATTATAATTAATAATTATCAGTAAAATTGAAATTGATAGCGAGTGGGAAATATTTGATAATGATCAAATCATATCTCGTATTTTTATATGTATCAATGGAAAAATATTTGTTCCGTATTTTTTTTTTAATTTTTATCAATGACACATTTATTTTGTTTTTTTTTAATATTTGTCAACGGCAAATATTTGTCTTGTATTTTTTTTATATATCAATAACAAATATTTGTTATGTGAATGTTTATATTTATCAATTTTGAATATTTTTCCCGTATTTTTTATGCATCGATAATAAATTTTTTTTTTTAATATTTGTCAATGACAATGATTTATTCTTTTTTTTTATCAATGATAAACATTTGTCATGTGATTTTTTATATTTATCACTGACAAATATTTATCTCATATTTTTTATGAATTAGTGATAAATATTTGTCCTATATTTTTTCATATTTATTATTAACAAATATTTATCTCTTACTTTTTTTATGTATCAATGACAAATATTTGTCCCATGATTCTTTATATTTATCGCTGATAAATATTTGTCTCGTATTTTTTATGTATCTCTTATAAATATTTTTTTTCGTGTTTTATAATGTTTATTAATAATAAAGATTTGTCCTATGTGTTTTTTATGTATTCGTAATAAATATTTGTCTCACATCACTGATAAACGTTTATACGTAAGTTATAAATTTGTGTCTAAAACAACAACAACAAAATTGATTAAAAAAATTTTACTAAAAAACTATGATGAACTTTAAAAAGATTTATCTTTCAGTTTGCCTTAGGGCCTCCATATGTTTTTGAGTGGCAGTGGATAGTAGGATGTACCACTAGCTATTGAAGTAATATTTAGGGATATTTTTATGAATAAGTAATGATACACATATACTCCATATTTCTCAACATTCATTCAACATATCACATATATTACATTACTCTCTTTTATCTTTTACTCTCTTAAGGATTCAAGGTATATACATTCAAGGTTGTCTATCAAACATTTTTTGTAAATTTATTTATGTTTACTTTTCATAGTTATGTTACTTAGATTGATGGATAGGAATTCTTCGACCACTAAAGTATGCTGCTTTATGTGACTCTATACTTATGGTTTGGCTCTGGTTTCAATTTAAAGACTATTTGGTATCCCTCAATTTGGCTTGGAAAATTAAATAAGAAAGTAGAGCTAATTTATACACGTGTGTCTAAATTAGTGACATGAACTAAATTGTTTGTCATGACAAAAGTAAGATGTTGCTTCAGTAATTTAATAGAGAAAATTCATCAACAATAAAATATCCATATTGTGTAGTTTAAAAATTAACAAACTGAAAGAAAAGAATGTATAATATAATCCAAAATAAATAAACAAATCTACATGATGAGCATATTTTTCCAGAGCCAATGCCTTTCTCGAAAGATTAAAAAAAAGTTTAAATATGTGTTTGATCTTTACAATTATAATTTTTTTTGATTTTGTTTCTCGTAAGTTTTTTTGGTTGGTTAACATCCATGCAATTATAGTTTCATTTTGAAATAGTTATTTTATCTAATTTTTATTACAAAAATTGTAACACCGTTAAAACATAATCATTTTTAACAACAAAAAACCTAATATGATTAAATTATAACTTTTTTAACCTAAAATTAATCTCATATGTTTTAGTCTTCTTCCCTAAAAAACCTAAATCGTGATTTCTTCTTCATGGTTCCAGTCCTCTTCCTCATCATAATTCTCATCACCGTCACCAATATCTTCATCCATTTGAAATTCAACAGCGTATTCAAATTCAAATTCATCGTTACCAATAGCATTTTTCTTTGTCTAGTGGTACTTGTTGGACAATAGTGGTTCTAGAATTGACTCTGAATTAGAGTTTTTCTTCTTGACGTGGTTTAAGGGATTTTGGAAAAATATACAGAAAACGTCCAAAAGTGAGAGTAGAATTTGGTTGTAAAGGGAAGAGGGACAAAGAAGAAAGTCCAAGTCTTAGTCCTAGTTCTAGTAATGGTAAGGGGTGGTGAAGGAATTTTCCATGGTGACAAGGTTGAACCTTTAATCAAATTCATTCCGCTTTTCCAGAATTTTTTATTTTATGAATTACGACCTAACGTGAAGAATTCTACAATGGAAAGAATACTGAAACGATGAAGAAGAAGATGCAATTTAATTTTTTGTAGGGAAAAAGATTGCAACATTTGGGGTTAATTTTAGGTTAAAAAAAGTTATAATTTAATTATATTTGTTTTTTATGTTAAAAAATTGTTATATTTTAACGGTGTTACAATTTTTTTACCAGAAATTAGATAGAATGACTATTTTTAAAATGAAACTATACTTGCAGGGACGTTAATCAAATAAAAAAACTTACAAGGATCAAAATAAAAAAAAGTTAAAATTGCAAGAATCAAAAAGACATATTTAAACTTAAAAAAAGATACATAATGATATATTGAAAAAAAATGATAGGAAAGAAAAAGCAAATTAATACTTTCTAATAAAAAAAATTGATAAAAATTAAGATTGTAAAGTAAAGTTTGAATATAAATCTAAAGATAAGGACCATTAAAAAAAATACATTATTCATAGACCAATAAAGATATGAGAAAAAAAAAGTAAAAGTAAATGGGAAATAGAGTGAATAAAAGGTTTGAGTGTTAACTCTGTCTAAACCATAGATTTAACTAATTGTGTTATAGAAAGGTCTAAAAAGGGTGAATAAAAGGCTAAAATTTAATAGTGAAAAAATAAAAATTGAGCAAAAATGGAGGAAAAAAATAAAAATGTTCATAAAAATCGAATAAAATGGGAAAAATCAAAAGAAAAAAAAAGTGTAGAAAAATCAAGATGAAACATACAAATTTTGAGCAAAAAAGGAAAAAAAATAAAAATATTTACAAAAAGTCAATAAAATGAGAAAAACAAAAAAATATGCAAGAAAGTGAAGATGAAACATACAAACTTGAGCAATAATGGCGGAAAAAAAGAGTTCGAAAAAATCTTATCTTGATGTTGTTTTTGGTTGCTGGTCATGGATATTCGAAGAAGATAAAGTGAAAAATTTAAATAAATAGAGAAGAAAAGTTATTATATTTTGAAAAAGGAAGACGACAACAAAAAAATGTAATGCATGAAATGAAAAAAATAAACATGAAGACAAAATACAAGGGAAATATAAAGGAGTGAATGGCAGCGTCGGCTCAACATGTTGTGAGGTCTAAAACGAAAATAACTTTTTCAAAACTTAATAAATAAATTATTAATATTTTATTTAATAACTATAGAAAATTTCTTTGGGAGAAATCATGATATTTTCAAATTCATTTTCTCTATTTATTTCAAAAAATGAAATAAGACTTTTTATTAATATTTGTTGAAGTTTTATCAGTTTTAGTTTTCAGAATATTAGAATACGAGACATTTTATGAAGTAAAAAACAAACTTGAGGCATTTTCATGAAGTAAAAAAAAAAATTTGAAGTTTTTTTATTAGGTAAACGTTTTGTTTTTTAAGAGGCCTAAAACAATTGTTTAAGTGGCTTTACTCTTAGGCCGACCCTAATAAATGGAGAAAGAGAGCCGACCTTAGTAAATGGAGAAAGAAAGAGAGAAATTGAGTTGGAATAGGAATAAGAATAAGAGTAGGAGTAGAAGAAAACTTACCTATGTTTTGTAGCAAGTGGAGAAAGTGAGATTGATGCTTTTGGTTTGTTAAAGTGTGGATGAGCAGTAAAGGAATGAGTGTTGTACAGTGATGGTAGGAAAAGTGTGTGGGTATGAAGTATTTGTTAAATTATTTCTCAAAAACCATTGTTTCATTAGTACAATGGTAAGACAAATAAAATGATATGGGTAAGTCAGAAAGTTCATGATAGCAGTTGAGATTGAATTGAATTGAATTGGTCAGAGGCAATGAACAATTTGATAATTTATAGAGCATTAAACTTTCTTATATTATATATATATATATATATATATATATATATATATATATATATATATATATATATATATATATATAGATTTATGATTTATCTAAAAAGGTTGTCGGAAAATCAAATAATAGCCTCCAAGTGAGTTTCTATAAATTTGGGAGTCGTCGCATTTAGTTAACTCTGAAATTTTGTGATGAGCCTCATTTTTTTATAAGCTGGGATGATAAACCTATTAAACCCTTAAAGAAAGATAAATAAGGCGAGCGATACCTTCGCATTTATAAATTTATTTACTAATCATAATTTAGTTAATATGAGAATTTTAACAACCTTCACGTCCATACAATGTTTCGATACCACTTAAAATTTTTGATATATTCTCCAAAGTATGGGATAGTCCAATTTTTTTTTTTTTATATATTCTAATACTAAAAATTTGAATTGAATTTAATTGTTATCTTACAAAATCAACTCATAAATATCTCCCTTTTGAAACTCATTTTAAAGATTTTTTAAAGTAAACTCATTTTCGAGACTTACGTATCATTGAACGTGAGATGTTTAACGTCAATCAATTATATTTTAGTTGAATATTGACGTTTATGTGGTGTTATCCTAGAAAAGTTTTACATGTAATTTTTAGTTTTATTTATTAAATTTGAGCATTAAATATTTTTTATCTCATGATCCATTTATATAATTAATTTTAAAAGTTATTTTAATTTATCATTCTAAACACAATCTTTTAACAATAAATCTCCCAACTCTTATAAAATTGTTATTTTTTTTTCCCGTATAAACTCTTATAAAATTATTAGTAAACCCAAATTTGAACCGATGTGCACTCTCCTGTGAATTTCACCATCACACCCAATTGGCCGAAGGTTTATGCAATGTGTCACATAAATAAACATCCAAAAAATATGTTTGCTACGTAATGTTTCATGCTAAACTGACATTTGACATTTCCTTTAACGTCGAAAGGTAAATTCAACTGGTCCAGAAAATAATTGAATAATTGTTATGGAGACTTTTTGGATGGTTAGCAAGAACATTCTTTTAGTTAGAGTGACTGATTGAAGAATATATATAAAGTAAAAAAAAAAAAATTGAGTTGAGCTTATTTAAACAAATTTCAGGTTTAGATGAGATTGGATATCATTTTCATTGCTACTTTAAGAGAGTAAGGACACAAGAGCTTGCACCGAAATTTTCTTACAAATAATGTGTTGCATACAAATTTAAAAAAAATATAATTTTCTTCTTTTATTTAATATTTAATATTTGTTTTTGGTCTTTTATCATTTTTTATTAATTTTGTCATTTTTTATATGGTACATATTTTAGTTTTTGTTTCAATCACAACAAAAAAAATATCTGATCTTTAAAATTCGTTCTAACAATTGTCAATATGTATCAACTATAATAATTCTTTCAAAATAACAGCCATTTTTAACTTTATAATAGACTTGCATTTGATAAAACTTTTCTTACATGCTTTAAAATATATGTAAACTTTTTGAAATTAATGATACTTATTAGAGTTCTCTATATTTAACTTTGTCCTTATTAAAGTTACACACTTAATTTTACAACTAATCAAAATTGTATTTTAACAATTCATGATAATAATCACGCACTTGTTTGAAAGGATAATCACAATAACATGCGTCATTTATAAAAGTTTTAAGACGAAAATAAATTAAAAGAAAAGATAAAGGGATAAAATGAATATTTACTAAAAGATAAATAATTAAAATTATATTTAAACAAAAAAATATTGCATACAAAAAAATACAAAACTTTTTTAAATAATATTCTATTCTTTATAATTTTAATTTATTTGGATTTCATACAGTCAAGAGTACAATCAGTCTGACGGTAGTAAATTTGTAATAGTTTAATTAATATCCAACGTTTTATATTTTAAATAGATTTTATTAATTTTTGTCAAATATAAAATATAAAGTTGAAATTTTAATTATATGTATAATATTTCTAATAACGTGCTCAACAATAATAGTGTGGAATCGCCATTCCATGGAGTTCAAATACATGCAGTTTTATGATGCAGCGTGTTTTAATCTTTTAATCATTGATTTCAAATCATATGGTATAAAAGACAATTAATTTTGCTGCGTAAGATAAATTGAAAATTATAATTGCGTTAAGAATCCAAATCCAACGTTGCGAGTTAAATAAAACATGCTCAACATTGCCATATATTTCATTAATCATTCATTTTTTTTCTTTATTAATTATATTACTTACTTTCTTATTTTTTATGCCATGTAATCTCTTTCCTCTCACCAAATAAAAAAAATTAAAATTATACCAAAAAATTAACTAATTATACTACGTCTCCTCCTAATTATAAATAAATACCATTTAAAAAAATAATTTATCCTTAAATATAAATATCTCTCCACATTATTAAAGATTTACTTTTTTTTTTCAAACATACTATTTATTAATATTATTAATTTATCTTAAAAATAAAAAGTCACATAAATACATTTATATATAAAAAATATTTTAATAATATCTATACATAAAACTAATATATTAAATTTATTATATATATTTTTTGGTTTACATTATATACTTTTTTTAATATACGTGAAAAAATAATAAATA
The DNA here is from genome assembly GCA_037974295.1 of Cicer cuneatum. NCBI lineage: Eukaryota > Viridiplantae > Streptophyta > Magnoliopsida > Fabales > Fabaceae > Cicer > Cicer cuneatum. The sequence continues at coordinate 66,045,666 of JBBPBO010000005.1, forward strand.
TTTATGGTAAGAAAATAAGACAGCAAATAAATAATAAAAAATAATTAATGAGACTTATCGTATACAACATGCACAATGCACTTTAGCGAAACCATAAAAAACATTTTAATAAAAAAGAGTTTCATTTAGTAAAAAAATGAAACAACTTTTTTTTCTTTTCCCAACAAAAAAAAGTGACAAGTATGATTATTCTAATAAATGTTGTTGACATAATACATGGAGACCTTTAAACAGTCTTTAAGTCACTATGAATTGTATTTTTGGAATAGGTAGAGAGTAGACCTCTATTTTATTTTATTTTCCCTTAGAAATAATTATATTATTTTTCTTTAAATTTTATTTTCACCTTTTTAAATATACCAACCGACATATTCATTTTATAGAAAAATAAAAAAATCTCAAAAAGCATTTTTTTTTTCGTTATCAAATCCTTACAAATATTATTAGAGTTGTATTTATGGGACATGTCAGAAACTTCCATAGAAAACCTCTAATTAAATAATTTACTCAAAAAATAAATCAAAATAATACTTTTAATAATAAAAATAATAATTAAAAAAAGGTAAAAATTACTTAAAAGCTTGAAGGGACGGTGGATATAAGATAGAATGCATGAAACTCTTCCATTTCACATCCCTGAGTGTGTGCTTTTGTGTGCAGTTTCAGCGAATATAGAGACAAAATCGGAAAGCCGAAAAAGCCGTAGATTCCAACGCACTTTCTTTCTGTGTGTCTTTGTGTGCATTGCACACAAAACCACACACACAAAACCACTATAATCACCGCATTATCTCTCACATCGTCCATTTTCCGTTCGATTCCGAAGATCCCTCCGCTCTCACTCTCATATAATGAGCCGCTACGATCCAAACCCTTTCGAAGAAGAAGATCTCCACGAAAATCCCTTTGCGGTTAGTTCACTTTTTCTCTTTTTTCATTTTCTAGTAATAGTTGGAGTTTGATTCAATTTTGATAATCCTTTTGAAATGTGCATTATTGATTAGTGATGAACAAATGCAAATGTTTGAAAACAGAATTTCACACAATTTTCTTCCGTGACTGGTCTACAGTGAGAATGTCTTAGATGGATATACCTAATAATTTTTTTTATAAGACAAGAAATTAGATTTGGAGAGGCACATCTGATTGAAGATTTACAATGAAATTTAGTATAATTTACTACGGTATTTTGAACTTGAACTGAAGGCATGTGAATGTGGGTGGAAGATCTAACCATTTGTGTTGATTGCGATTGCCCTGATAATTTATTATTAATGTAAGATAAGATGTAAGCCGTAAGGTATTGAAAAATCCACGTGTGCAAACCTTGTTAGAGATGAGAGAAGGTCAGAACTAGAGAAGAAGGTAATGTAGTGTTTAGATCTATTCTGAAAATGTGTTTTTTAATCCATTTGAGATGGAAAAAACAGAATTCTCGGATTTGTTTTTTGATAAAGGGTGTTTTGTCGCGGGAGTCACGGTCATTTTCTGAGATTTTTCTTCACTTCATTAATATGGGGAATAATGCTAACGGCTGCTACATATACCTTTTTGTCGCAGCCGTTTTCTCTGTTGCAAACTGTTTTGAAAACCTCGGTTGTGCTGCTGATCAGATGCCTAGGGATCTGATTTTGTTTTCTCAGGAGGAAATGTACTGTTAGTGTTAAAATGCATGCAAACTAGCATCATGTTTTCTCAGTCAGTCATTTTCTTAATGAATATATCTCACAGAGTTCTTATATTTCCTCCAATTGATCTGTAAATTCTTGACAGGTGGGTTTTGTGATGATTATTAAATGACAATTGAGTGTGTAATTATGCCTTTGTTGATTTGAATCGAAACTGCAGATATGACTCCTTAGATCTGCCGAGTTCTTTTTGGTTTGCTTTCTTATTTGAATATTATTTTAAGGACTAAAACATTAAGCATTTTTGTTGGTAAATATTAGGATGGAGCAGCTAAAGGAAAAGGTGGGTCAGGGCAATCAAGTTATGGTGGAGGTGCATTTTACACTACTGTAAGTTTTTCCCTTTTCTCTAACTAATACCGGTTATATTAACATACAACACTTTTCACAATAATGTTTTGGCAAAGGAATCAATGATTGTGCAATTTAAGATATCTAAGAGAGGTTTAGTTTTTATAGTAATGGGTTAATGGCACATGTTGGTAATTATTCAATTGTTGAAGTTGCTTGCTTGTTGCTGAGTGCCAGCAGTTTAGAATGGATTTTCTCTCTTTTTACTTGTGGAGTGGGTCAGATTAAGTTTGGCAGCACAAGAATTTAGCAATTATGAATCTACAACAGTTGTCAAGAACTAATGTTTTCTGATCAAGTAGGAGTGAGTATGGTGGTAAATAATAACCATTAATACATATGTAATGCTTAATAAAACATTTGGAGTAATTTCTGAAGGATTGATTGTAGACCCAAACATGGAAGGCAACCTGCGTTCTTATGGATGTTTTTGTGGGAGATTATGATAGGAGAGTTTCTGTGGAGAGGAAGTGTGCTATTCGGTTTCACTTTGTTAGCCATGAAGATACCTCTTCTATTTGTTTTGAGGTCTCAATATAAAACTTCACGTTGAATGGTTGAGTCATTCACTTATTCCCATTAAACTGATGATTATGGATGCAGTTTGTAGAAATAATGATGTTTTTTTACCATGGATAGATATCCTTCTGGGTTATTGGGCTCTGTAGAGGAAAGGGTTTTCGCTAACAGTCACCTGGGTCTAGATCAGGTTCAGGTGTTTTATCTATTTGTTAGGTTGACCAGACAGTGTATGGGTGGTGGGGAAAGTTGGAAGACACATTTAGGACCCTTTCCACAGCCATTGTTAATTTAATCAAGGATCTGGAGAAGGGTTTTATTAACTTGGAGACTGGAAAAGATGCATCCTCAGTGAATTTTGTACTGGGGACTAAGCAGTGAAGTATGCCCAATTTCCATGGAGGGTTTCTTGAAGCATTGTTAGTTTGGTATTTGGAGGATAGAAAAGATAAAATTTGCTCAATAGATAATTTTAAGGAGTGGAGGATCAGAGGCACTTGTGCTCTATTTACACTTGTCTTTTAATTTCATCAAGTGCTTGCCTAGGCTTTTTTCCATATTGATTGCATAGTAAGTAGGGCAAGACAATTTGCAACCAACAGGTCTAGAGTAGTTAAATTTTGGACTGACTGACTAATATGTTGTTATGCTGTTTTGTATTTCTTAACGTTAGAGCCAGTTTCTGGAAATTATTTTATGATGATTTTTCTATTTTCTTGGTACTTTTTGTTTCTTTTATCAGACGTTGAATGGGAGGTAACCTGATGTAGATTGGTGCAATTTTTGCAAGATAGTGTAATTGACTGGTTGTGATTTCTGTCCACTTTCTTTTCTGATGATTTGGGGACTATATAAATGGAGCTATTATTGTAAAAAATTTAAGGGAGGAGTTAGCAACTATAATGATTGGGTGTCCTTTATTTCCCTTCTCTTTTGGGCACATTTCCTAAAACTTCTTTGTTTCTTTTCAAACATAAAACCAAAGAATAAAATTGTTGTTTATAAATTTATTATGTAGTTGTTTGAATTTGCAGAACCCTGGAAGTGTTCCTTCTGCGACCTCAAGACTCTCACCCCTTCCTCCTGAGCCTTATGATCGTGGAGCAACTATTGACATCCCTCTTGATGGCTCAAAGGTAGACTGGATGTGAGAATGTTGACACACACGCACACACACATATATATAATATATCAAAACTATCAGTCTCAATGCTGTTGTTGCTCTAAGATTTAATTGTCCTCTTTAACTTTAGGATGTCAAAGCAAAGGAGAAGGAACTTCAAGCCAGAGAGTCTGAATTGAAAAAAAGGGAACAGGTGATCCATCCTGATATTTTACTTGATATATTTAGAACACATGTACACATGCGATTTAGCAACTCGGTTAGTCATATTCAATTTTTTGTTATTTTATATAAAGGTTCTAATAAATTATTACCTTTGATTAACATTAGGGACCTAACTGGTAGCAAGGGCAGCTTATGTTAATACTTTAATACATTGCCACTTGTCCTTCTTTTTAATGTATTAGCATTAGTATATGGGTAGACCTGTTGAGAATTTGGTTCCGTACATTAAATACCTCTACCTTTCATTTCAGGATTTTAATGCCACATCTGTTTACTTTGCCTTGCTATAAATTTACTTGGCCATTGTGCTATACTATAATTATTGTTAGTAGTCAGGAAATTGACGTATCTCATGATATTTTGTAGGAACTAAAACAGAGAGAGGATGCCATAGCACGAGGTATTTGAGTTCATATATTCACAAAGAAGCCAACAAAAACAATTTCTATATTTTGGTGTTTTACAATTTTTTTTTTTGCAGCTGGTATAGTTATAGAGGAAAAAAATTGGCCACCTTATTTTCCCATCATTCATCATGACATTGGAAATGAAATACCAATACATCTTCAGAGGTTGCAGTATGTTGCATTTACAACATGGTTAGGTATGTTCAACTCCAGAACGTTTGTCTAGAATGTTTCAGGTCACAACTATCTGCTTGCTTGCTGATAATTATTACTAACAAAATCTAGATTTTTCTTCTTGTAACAAATTTTCATCTGTACTTCGTAGTTGAATTAGTAATTCATGTGGAAGCTTTTAGTATAGTTAACAACATGAAGTACAAAGGCATTTTCATATATAAGCAACTCAATGTAAAAGTGTTTTATCAAGTCTTTCCCTCCATATTGTCAGATAGTGTTAGTAATTTTGCCACATTTTTCATTGTTATAAGCTTTACCGCATAAGCATAGACTGACTTTTTTTTTATTAGCCATTATAGGGTCGCTTGAGCTTCCACACACATAGACAAACAAGCCAAACAACTAAACACAGAATAGTTAACAAACAAAAAAACATATTTAAGTTCAAACAAAATATGACAGACTCTTGCTGTTTCTGCTTTGGCCCTTGAGAATGATGAAGGATGCCTTAACAATCTGAAGTTGCCTCTCTCTCTTTCTCCCTCTCTCTTTTTCTGTTGTACGAGAGCCCTCCTTTGCCTTTCCAAAGTGTGAACGTTGATTGTTGTCTTGGATTTCTTGTATCCATTTTGCCATCAGCTCCCTCCCATGTATTTGTCTAGTTTGAATTTTGAAATATTGTTTACTTTGCCTTCCTGATAAAGATCCAGCACTAAAACTTAATGTAATATTTTGAGAATGTTTGATATTTTTGTTAAGTGAAAGCAAACTAAACCTTGTGGGTGACCTTAAAAACTACGGTCCAAACCTCTTAAGAGATTTGAAAATAAACAATCTATCTTTAAACTTAATATATTATAAGAAAATTATGTCGGCATTTGAACCTTTGATTCACATAGCCGATTCCACCTAGTGAGATAAGTAAGGCTTGATTGTTGTTGTCGTAGTATAGTAAACCACAATGCTCTCATCCATATCTATATTCTACTTTGTTGATGATGTTTTCATTTGAACATATGTACTATAGCAATTCATTTGTATAAAACAAGCATTGCTAAATGCTAATGCAATCAATGCATCAGTTCTTAAATAAAATAATGTAATTTTTTGTTAAGAACCTTTCTTTGAACAAGGAAGAATTCCTAGAATAATGATGTAAAAGCAGATTCAAAGGAATAAAGATAAATATTTTATACAAAAGGATGATTTCTTATTCATGTAGTGAGGTTGAAAGGGAAGATACAAGAGATTAACAATGAAGATGATAACCTTGCACTCAAGGTTACTCCAAAGGAGCACTCTCCTTTCTCACTAGAGCACTCTCTAGTTTACAACTTAATTCTTCAAAGCTATCCCCCCTTTACCAGTTGAGGGCTATTTAAAGACTTTCTAAGAATAACCAAAATAACAACTCTTAACAACCACCTAACATGCTCATCAACTTCCTAACTATCTTCTTCTAACTAACTATAATTAATCTATATTCTATATCCTAACATTTTTCTTCAACAATGTTAAATTTTGAAGAAGCCTTTTTTTTTGTCTCATCGATGGCAGTTTCAAGAGATCTATAAGTATGCTTGATATTCTGGCATATTATGGCTAATGCTAGGGTGGAGCAGTCCACCATGTGGTCCATCGTGGACCATGGCTTCTTAGAAATAAAATATTTTATAAATCCCTTCAACTCTTCAAATTTACATTTTTCGCACCAGAAACCCTAATCATATCTTTCTTCTCCCCAACTTCCATTTTCCCTTTCTGTCGTCACCATTTCCTCTGTTGACGAAGTCGGTATCACCAAAGATGAGGACGAATAAAGTCCTATTCTTAGCCCACCAGTTGCATTGTGGAGATGGCATACAAAACTTGGATCTTGTCCACGAGGGATTGGATTGCAATCTGAACTTGCAACTTCAGGGGATCTGTGTCGTTTGCCACAAGGGGTGGAGAAGGGAGGCCACTACACAAGCCGCCCATGGTGGAACAAAGAAGTACCTTGCAATGGTAGTTGAACTGGCAAATATCTGACCAATATATCAGAGGTTTACCCAGAAGGAGGATCCAGGCTTGATGAGGAGCCAATCTGGTGTGGCCTTCTTCACCAGAATCTGCTGAATCAGATCATCAAACTGCTTCAGCCTCACCTTGTACTCACCCTCAGATGACGACGTATCCACTTCCATTAGATGGACCTTCATAGCCCACAGAATTCGGTGCCGAAGAGCATCTGCTGTCGATTTTGAAGGATATAACCTCAGATGTAGGGTCTTCACCTTCAAGATTAAACTGGTCATTTTGGTCATCACTGCTTGTCTGAGCGACAGGGGAGTGGAGACGAGTGGTGAGTAAGGGTAGAAGAGAAGGGAGATAGGAGGGCAAAACTTTGTGAGTTTTAAAAAATGAAAGGATACTAAGTTACTAACACAAGAAAACATTACAATAAAGCCTCATCCATGGTGGACCACATATTATGCTGGTCCACCCTAGCCTTTGCCAATATATTATATGCTGAAAGGAGTCTCATGTTAGTAGATATTTTGTCTGCTAAATGCATTATTGGCTTGTTTGTGTATTTTTCTGCTTCCCATGCATTAGTTTGTCAGTTTTTTATTTGAGTTCATTTTATTTAAAATTTTCTCCATTGAATTATAACAAACTTAAAAGAATTATGATTTATGGCCAGCCATGGATAATGTTTTAACCTCTTAAACCAATGTGGTCAAAGCCTTATTTCTTCAATTGTTTTCGTTGGGTTGGGACATGTGATCTTCCTTTATCCCCCTCACAACCCATTAAAAGTATCCCTCCCCAATTTCACTACAAATATATCGCATGCATGTATTAGAATATCTAAACAATATCTCATAATGTCATCATTGTATTTTAGAATACTTCAGAGTAATAATAAAAAAAGAGAATACTTAGTATCTTGGATAGTTATTTAGGAGTGGTTTCTATATTTTATTCTATTTCATGATTTATTCCATAGAATCATAATATAATTAGAATTATGAGTTTAGTAATTGTATAAATCGGGTTGGTATGACATCAATTTGAGATCATTCATTACTTCATACTCTATTTCGCAAGCACTATCTAAATTGCTAATTTCAACAGCATGATATTTTTAATCATCATTTATCTTTAATTTTTGTTTTGTTGTATTGTATATTAGTTTTACAACTTTGTAATAATCTGCAGGTTTGGTTCTGTGTCTTTTGTGGAATATAGTGGCAGTTACTACTGCTTGGATCAAAGGAGAAGGTTTGTGGTACAACTAAAACTTGGCCCATCAATCTTGTTAGGTCATGCTTCATTTACACGGGTTTTTCTTGCTGTGCAGGTCCTACAATCTGGTTTCTTGCTATTATATATTTTATTTCTGGTGTTCCAGGATCCTATGTAATGTGGTATCGTCCCCTTTATCGCGCTATGAGGTAGCATTCAATCCGATTTGATACTATTTTTTAGTTTAACATAGAGATATCTGTTCAAGAATTTTTCAACTTGTTTACCTGTAAAATAAAATGTAAAAATTGATTATCTATATCCTTCAGCTAAGCTTTAGTCAATTATGAAACGCAATATTTTACTGTAAAAGCAGTTTGTACACCTGGATGATATCCGGGAAGAATGTGAGCCTTGGAAGGCAACTGTAATTGTAAAAATTAAAAAGCTAGTAGGTACAAAATTAACCCTGTGCAATACCTTAATCTGATATCTTTTGAGATGGGACACCAGAAGAAGAGAGGAAAGAAAGAAGAGGGTCGGCGGAGTGGGTGGATTTTTATTGATGCTTTACTTTCTTCCAAATTGCGAAAAAGCATTGACATGTAAATGCATTTTTAGGAATATTTATATTGTACAGGAACCCCTCTATTATCTGGATTCTTTGATGGTTTATCATTGATTTTAGTGTTCCATATTATTGTTTCTGTTTATAAGTCGTGTACAATCTCTTCTTACAGGACAGACAGTGCTCTGAAGTTTGGCTGGTTTTTTGTGGCTTACATGGCAAGTTTATATATTTTCTCCCCACACACACTTATCCTGCACTAATTTTGTGAAGTGCTCATGTTATTTTTCCAATTTCTACATGCAGTTGCATATTGGCTTTTGCATTTTCGCTGCAGTTGCTCCACCGATTATCTTCAAAGGAAAATCTCTCACGTGAGTTCCTTCTAGTATTGCATTTTATGTTTCTATCTTGCAAACTGACATTCTTTTGCAACTAATATTTAACTGATTTGATCTTCTGGAGGCAAGGAAAACACTGGGAATTGCTGAAGCATTTTGTGATTGAGCTTATTGATTTCTCGTCTGGGTTTTAATCCATAAACTATTAACTGAAAGGGCATAATAACTTGGAAAATATTTATCCTGCATAATTTATGCACTAAACCTAAGACTGCCTGATAATCATCAATTTATTGTATTGTTGTGTTAGGCTTGACTATTTTTTCTCCATGATTTTGATGTAGCTTAGCAATATTACAAAAAAATAACTAATTAATGGTTGTAATGTGTACTATTACGATGTGGACAGAGGTATTTTGGCTGCAATTGATGTGATAGGCGGCAGTGCATTGGTTGGGGTATGTTCCAATTGTGTATTTCTAAGCCTCTATAATGCCTTAGTTTCTTGTATAATTCAATAGTTGGATAATACTATCCAATTCCAGAGGGGTGTATATATCGAAGTTATGATTTCACGTTGAAATGATGTTGATACTTGTGCTAAATTGCAGATATTCTACTTTATTGGGTTCGGATTTTTCTGTCTTGAGTCGCTGCTGAGTGTCTGGGTTTTTCAGGTTTTTATAATCTTAGCACTGTAGCAGTAGTTATTTGGTATTCTAATGACTCTACCTTTTGGTTTCTAATTTGACTGTTGATCTTATATTTGCAGCAAGTATTGATGTACTTCCGTGGAAGTGGCAAGGCCGCAGAGTTGAAGCGAGATGCAGCCAGAGGGACTGTGATGGCAGCTCTCTGACTTGTTATTAACAAAACAAATGTTTTCAACAATGTTATACTCTGAAAAAATTATTTCTTCAGTTAACCTTTGCACCTGGCTTAATACTTGGACGTTTTCTCCTGGCTTCTGGACTAGGATTGAGTTAAACCACATATTAAAGATAGAACTCACAGCTGTTGTGCATATATAGAAAACATTGTTTGATATTGCTCACTCGACGCATAACTTGCCCCATAGAATACTGTTTATACTTTTTTATGACAATGTTTATCAATTCAGCTTAGTTACATGTTTTGCTGACTTGATTCACAAATTGCGGTACTCGCATAAGACTTTACTTGCTAAGTTTTTTATTCATACGACTTTCATTTATATTATTTTGGCATATTAAATGTTTTTATACGCATTCGGGTTAAAAACGTATCACAAGATAAATTATCTTCATCTGATTGTTCATGGAGGAGGGCTTATGGTTTCGAAGGATTTTTTTCTTTTGACCATTAGAGCAACAAATTTGTCTTTCTTTGATGTTTTTTTTTGTTGAGGAAATTTGATGGTTCATTTTCATTGAACTCAATTCATAAACTCTTGAGAAGCTAAGTAGCTCCTCTATCTTTATAGTATCAAGATCGTTTGCTTCTCCATTGATGATTACCTTAGGTCTCTATTTTAGGTAAGCTTCCTAGAAGCTTTTCAATATTTTCTTGTCTAGTATTTCTATTCCAAGATTATTTTGAAAGAGTCTTGTCAAAAAAGAAAGTATTTGAGAGTTTGAAATCTCCCGAACCTTCATCCAATGTTCTCACATCTCCCATTCCCATTTTGACGTTAAATGGTTATCTAACCCTTAATTTTTTGGTTTTTATCATATTATAGTTTTTGGTAGTGTAAAATACACTATTGGATTTTAATCTTCGATAGTATATTTAGGTGTGGAGAGACAAAATTAAAGGGGCTGATGAATATTTACCTATTTTGAAAAACACATTTAAACAAATAATGTCAACTTTTGTTTACAAGTTAATAAGACATAGTTAGATTGTAATTTTTTATTCAGCACATTTTAAAATATTCAGCTTGAGAAATAACACGTTATGAAGCGTCTAGTATTTTTATTCAAGAATCTATTTCTTCTTTTGATCAATATTCAGCTTGATCAATATTCAATAATCTATTTCTTCTTTTGATCAATGCTTGTAGAGTCACTTATGATGGTAATGAAATGTGAATAATTAACGCATTTGTACGGTTCTATATCATAAAATTGTATGTCACGTCATTAAAAATATATCAAATTGTTATTTTTTAATTTAAAAATGTGAGAGAGAAATTAAAATTGTCAACTTTTAAAATAAGAAATAATTCCGTTAATTAATAATAATAAATGGACCAAAAATACAATTAAAAAAAAACAATTACCAATTTAGACCCGAAAATTGTAACGGAAAATACATATGATATTATACAAAATTCTATGGTTGATATGATATGGCAGTTTTACGTGGGGTCAATAATGTGACTTCTCACTTGTGCATGGATAATAACATTCTTTTGAGATTTGTTGAAAGTAGCACGTTGAAAACATTTGTTAATCGCAAGCGGATAGCGTTGATATTTTGCAAAAGAAGATACAGGTGACAACAGTGGATCAAAATCAACCGTTAATACAAAGGTTGTGGACAATTGTCTACCATACATAGGTACAGATACGATACCGGGTATAGTACAAATACGAGATATAATATTTATAAAAAAATTAAGATGTACGTGAATAAAAAATATGATTTTTTATATAATTTAATTAAATAGAATTAAATTGTTCGATTCACAATATAAAATTACAATAAAAGTTAAAAAGTCATAAATTGTGTTCGGAAATATACAAATAATATTATATTAATATATAACAAAATCATCAATTTCACTACAATAAAAAAAGAAGGGAAAACAGAGTATCACAAGTACGATACGAGTACCAGTACTCAGTAAGTATCCAATACAAATATTTCAACATTTTAGAAATATCCATGCTTCAAAGATAGTAACTTGTCTAGCTTTGCTACTAATACAATGGATTATACCAAGGAAATTAAGTGAACGCAGATAAATCAATTTCTTGATTTGTGTATTGTTGACACTTGAAGTGATGCAATGTCAAAGGATGAAACTTTATAAGGCCTTTAAATCCATACAACAAATCTTCAATGAAAAGGTTGCATGTGATATTCAGACCTTGGAAAAACTTTAGAACAAAAATGTTGGAATATAGAGAGTAGGTTAGTGTGTGAATTTAAAAATTGTTGAAGTCCTACATTGGAAAAATTTCATATATTGAGTAATTTTCAACTTTATAAATATTAAAGTCTCACAATGAATATTTAATATATGTGAGTTTGCTTCCATCATTATATAAAGAGTGTCAAACACTATATATGCATTTCCTAACTTTATCTTTTCTCCCTCTTCTGCTCAATGTATTTATGAGTTGCTCTAATACCACTGTTGTTTTAGAGCGGTTCTTTTGCCGTAGTCATTTTGATTTTTGAGTGGTCTTAATACCACTTTTCTTTTAGAGCGGTTTATGTCGTAAACTCTTTGATTTTTAAAGCGTTTTTTGTGTTGTAGTCTCTTCGATTTTTGAGTGATCTTAATACCACAATCTTTTTAGAGCAGTTTTTGTGTCGTAATTCTTTTGATTTATGAGTGGTCATAATACCATATTGCGAGTTACTTTAATCGCCATATTGAGAGTGACTTTACCTACTATATTGAGAGTAACTTCGTGGTTGATAATCTGTCTTGTACAATTTAGACAGTGTCGCGAAACGTCTTAAAGAAAACGACTTAGTCCGCAACTCAATCCAATAATATCTTCGATGACATAAATTTATTTTAAAAGAGTTTCTTGATTTGCTTGAAGTGATGCATTGTTAAAGGATAAGACTATGTAAGGCCTTTAAAACCATACAACAAATCTTCAATGAAAAGGTTGCATATGATATTCAGACCTTGAAAAAACTTCAGAACAAAAATCATTGATTTATTGAAGTGGTCTCTTAAGATTAAAAAGAAACATTAAAAATCAAAAATCACAAATGTTTACAATACCCGCTCTAAGCAAGGGTCGAAGAATAACACCGAGTAATTTAATCTTTTTGTCCGTGTTATGTTTATGCCCCTAGTCGTTTGTTTTTTTTTTATCAATTTTCAGCTTAAAAAAATATTAATGAAAAAATGCACTTGATTAATATTTTTCAGTTTTAAAGATTATTTAGATATCCATTTTAATTTAAAATTTTCATTATTATATTTATTTTACTATCAAAATTATTTCTAAAAAATTAATATTTATATGTATTAAATCAAACGGCGTAGACTCGAGCGAATACATTAGTATTTTGTTAGTTGAAAATTAATATTATACTGAGTTCAATTGACAAATATCGACATAGTTAGATTGAATATCATGTCTCGAATTCGAATTCAGAACCTCATAGTTCTCTACGAGTTTCCTTACCATTTTATCTATAAAACCAAAGAAAATATAAAAAAATTATGTCAATAAAAATTGATGTATTTAGTACAAATTGTTCAACTAAATTGGCCTATTATTATTATTTTGACTAAAAATAATTTCATGCATCCAAATTAGTTGCACATCTATAAAAAAACAAAACAAATACAAATTCATCAAAAAACGAAAATGATGAATTTGCGAACAAGCCCGCTTCTAGGTTAATAGTATAAAACAAAAAATGTCTACAAATTTAACAAAATTAAAGTGATCATAATACTTATGCTTTCGGATATGCAACGTTGCTCACAACATTTAGGTTAATAACATAAAACGATAAAATGACTACAAATTTGACAAAATTAAAAGTGATCATAATACTTATGCATTCGAATCTGCAACGGTGAAATCATTAATTAAATCTATCTTTACTAGATTAAAGCTAATATATTAATATAAATAAAATGAGCATTGTATCGAGACAGAAAAATCAAATGTTGCAGTTAAACAAAAAAAAAAATTAGTTTGTGTGAAACATTATTTATTTAAATAAAAAAATAAAGTAGATAAATGATTTTAAACTAAAAATTAATTTAAATTTTTTTTTTATGATTGAGAAGAAGGCAGACTTTGAGAAAAAACAAAGTTAAACGTTGGTTGAGAAGAGACCATCACTAAAGTTATTATTACTGTTTATATTTGAGATAGAATAATTAATTGATAGTCTCCAAAAAAAAAAAAGAGAGAAAACAAAACGGCGTCGTAGACATCGACTGCGTATCAAAAGTCAAAACCCCTTAAACCTAGGGTTTAAGCAGCGAAACCAAAACACCCTCAATTATTATTGCTTTCAAGCCATCGAGTTTTGGTTTCGATTCCTAGAAATTTCGCCTTAACAATGGCGACTCAAGACAACAGCGGGTCGGAACTTGGCCCGAATCCTGTTACGGCGGAGACACCAGAATCAGAGGCCCTGAATCCTGTTATGGCGGAGACACCAGAACCAGAGGCTGAAAAGCTCGTTACTTCGGGTGGTGAAATTCCTATTGAGGAATTCGTAGACAAGATTACATTAGAGGGTGACCCTCCTCCAGTTGAAGGAAATGGTAATGACGATAAAAATGAGAACAAGAATAAAGATGACAGTGAAAGCGAAAGTGAAAGTGAAAGTGAAAGTGAGAGTGAAAAATCCGAGTCTGAGACTTCTTCTTCATCATCGCCATCATCATCATCATCTGGTTCTAGCAGTGATGAAGACGAGGAGGAAGATGAGAAGATAGGTGATTCTGATGAAGAGAAGATGGTTAGTTGGAGCGCCGTTGATGATGATACTGATGATGAGGTTATCGTAGGACCAATCAGGTCAAAGCATGAGATTCAGGTATTTCTTTTCTTTCTTTTTTCTTTTTTTAATTTTAATTCATGATAAATATTTTTTAATTTGACTGTGTAGTGCTTCGTTTAGAATAATCTTTTTTTTTTTTTTAAATTTAAAAAATAAAAAGAGAGCAATGTTACTTTTTATTTAAGATTTATATATTAGAAAGAGAAGAAAGCTTAAAAATAGGAGATTTGATCTATCAGATTCTAGGTGGTTAATGCTTGTAAGTGTGACATGTTGTCACATAAGATAAGATTCTAGGAGATTTAACCTATCAAATTCTAGCCGAACATACATGAGGGAATGAGTGGTTACTGTGTGTAAGTATGACATACTGTCATATAAGATTCTTGTGTTTCCCGTCAAACTTATCTTGTAGCAAAAAGTCTTTTTCAAAAAACAATTAAGTGTTCAACTATTTGGTAATTCAATTATTCATTCTTTTATCACCATAGCATGTTTTTGAGCTATTTGTTGAATGTAGACTTTGTGTGCTATGCTTTTCTCCATGGCGAATACTGCATATAATTACATTAATACATTACAGACCCGGTGTTGTCAAATAGCGGCTAAAGTAGTGTATAGCGTAGAGGAATTTGAACAAATTGCTATTGTTCCATGATATGTTATTTAGTACAAAATGTTGTCAATAATGGCTGTAGCAGTGCTATACCACTATAGCGTAGTAGAATTTGAACAAACTATTTTCTGTGATATGCGATTGACAACTGTTTTACAGACATGTATATGGTGGATTTTTATCTCTTTCATTGCAGTCCCATGATTTTTATACTTTGCAGTTTGGTTTGTTCTTGGGACTATTTTTTGCCAGTTTTAAAGTCTAGGCTCTGTCCTATTTGATCTTTTACTATGAAGGGTGTTTTGGTTGGCATTTAGAATTGAAGAGAGGTAAGAACTTAGAATATAAAAAATCTCGACGCCCAATGCGATGCACAAACAGAGTGAAGAATGTTTCTTATTGAATAATGTACCCTAATTTGACTAACTTTTTAAATCTCCGATGCTAATGCTTCCTTTGATTGGTGTTGACTTTACAGAAATTGCCTCCAGTTCCTCAGGTGGATGTGACTTTAGAACCACACCATCAAATGCTACCTGTGGGAGTTGTTATGTCGGTAAGCTCCCAGTATTGATTAAGTTGATTGGCATCCCCCTATGTGTTTGAATTAAGTGTTTGTTATTAGATTTGATAATAAAATGCATACATCAGAAGCTGTACCAATTATTGTTAGAAATTAGAATCAACTTAATCAACTTTCTTATTTGACAGACTCTAGGTGCTAAAGTCATTGTCGAAGGAGTGGAGAAGCATGCACCTCTTAATGAGGGTTCTGTTCTCTGGCTGACTGAAAGCCGCAAACCACTAGGTTTAGTAGACGAAATTTTTGGACCAGTCAAAAATCCATATTATGTTGTGAGATACAATTCTGAAAGTGAAGTTCCTGAGGGAATCCAAGGGGGAACAACTTTGGTATCGTTTGTTCCAGAATTTGCTGACCGCGTGCTTAATACTAAGGAACTTTACACGAAAGGCTACGATGCATCTGGTCCGTTTGATGAAGAGTTGAATGATGAAGTAGAGTTTTCAGACGATGAGAAAGAAGCTGAATACAAGAAAATGCAGCAAATGCAGAAAATGGCCAAGAGAGGGGTAAATGATCAAAATCCTGGCAAGAAAATAAATAGAAAGAAATTTACACCGAATGAGCGTGTGTTACCTACTGTCCCTAATGCACCTGCGGCAGCACAGCATGTGGTACCTATTGTCCCTAATGCACCTGCATCAGCACCGTTGGTTAACAATGGAAGCCGTTATTTTTCGGGCATTGGACAAGGTCAATTGGGGGGAACTACCACAGTTTCTCCATTTCAACCTTTAAATGCAGGTTCTAACTTTGCTACAAATGGAGTGTGGCCAAATGGGACAACGTTTCCACAGCAGCCACAGCCTGCCCTGCTTCCAAATGGATTTCCGACAAATGTCCGGTCATATTATCCACAAAACACACAATTTTCTCATCATTTTCCTGCGCCAGGAATTCCCTTTCAACAGCAGTTTAATCCCAATCAAAGATCTCTTTTCCCATCTATGATGCCTGGGGTACAGCCCAATATATTTACACAACAACCCATGTATGCACCGCGATTTGTGGTTCAAAACCAAATGACATTTGATTTGAGTTCACCTTTCCAACAGATGCAGCCACCACCACAACCTATCTTTCAGGCACAACAGGGTTTTCCACCCTCGGAAATGCAGTCAGACAGAAACCTTAACTTGCATCCTAGTTCTATTCCTGGCAACCCCTCTCAATTTCATCCAGGTTCATCTGCTAATCGAGGGAGACCAACATTTCGTGGCGGCGGCGGTAGGAGAGGGAGGCGACCTACTAAGTGAAGGTTATTGTGATTTATTAACATTGAAATGATCGGCCTAGTTGGGCCATTCTGCAAGGGATTGTACTTGCACATTTTCCTGCAGCCTCTTGAATTTCGAAAAGAATTCATAGGATCCTAAAATGTAGTTCCTGATCTTTCAGTTACATGTGTCGTTTGTACTTGGAAGTGTTGGTGCTGATGATCTTGTTTGTGTACTGGATATACTGAAGGAGCACCTTCCACTTCCACTGCGCTGAATCATGCCAATATACATTATCATTATCACCATACCCTAGTCTGTACTAGTAAAAAGTCATGTTTATTTGAAGCACTTGTTCGGTTTTTGAGTGTTTTTTAAATAAATTTGAATACAAAATAAAATTTATATATTTGTTAATCGATACTATAAATAGTTCTAAAAATGAAAAATATTATTAAACATATATTAGAGTAAAATGACTACATTTATACTATCTCCACCATTAAAATAATAATTTTTTTTCTTAAACAGCCAAAGTTTGTAATTAGTTTGTTATATTAGTATTTTTTTTCCTCACTTAGGTTTGAATCTAAGAAACCAGTTGAGCTATCTTATAATACTTAAATTACTTCATCAAAATACAAAAATCATATAAAATTGGTTATATATATAGAAAATATATCAAATGATTTTTTTTTTAAATGAAGTAAGATGTTTAAATCTTAACTATACAATTATATATAAATTATATTTCACTCTCTTATTTTAAAACTTCTTTTATTTTAAAAATTAAAATTTCATTTGAAACAAAATTGCTTTACTAATATTTGACTTTTTTTCTTCGAAATTGTCTCCCAAAATTTAAAAACAAGCAAATAAAAAATTATCCTTTTTAATATAGCATAATTGTCACTTTTGCCTTCTTTTCCTTTATTTTTTTTTCTTCTCTTGCTTTGGCTTTCATCTATTTTTTCTTTATTTTGGGTTAGATCTATGTCCCTACAAGTTTGCGTTATTTCTTATTTATTTTCATCTTTTTCAATTTAAACAAAATTATCAAATTAATTTTGACACTAAAATAAAATACAAAATATTCTAACTTACTACTCTCTCTTACCTACAATATTGGATTGATTGTAGTTGAAAACTGTACATAATTTTTTACTTAATTGTATTATAATAATTAAATATTTTAAAAAATTTATTATCAAAGTCAAGATTGAATGTCGCATAAAAATTGTTTAAAAAAAGAACACGTTTCTTTATTCAGCCAAAAAATCCAGACTAAAATCCCACTATTGTACCCAAAAAAATCAATCACCATTCAAATGTCAAATTAATTACTATATATGTGAACTAAATGCAGGTCATATTCAACAATTTGACTTCCAAAAAATAAATGAATTTATGTATATAAAATAAACCATAAAAAATATCTAGATTTCTAAATATATATAAATGATTTCTTAAATGGACAAGGAATTAACGCCTCAAAGAAGAGAAAAGAAAAAGATTTTCAACAATAGAGTTTAGTTAAAAGTCTAATCAAATTACAAATTAAAAATATTACTAAAAAATGTATATCAAAATAAATTTATAATTACAACTATATGTCTTAACACCTATGAGATTTGTAAGTGTTTTATAATAAAGTACCGACAAAGTAACAGACTAAAGACACGTGATAAAAATAAACCAATACCATATATGTATTTTATATACGAATTTTATTCCACTTATATGTCATATAACAAATCACTAACAAATAAATTAAAATACATTTCTTTTGTTTCATTTTAATTATCTGATTTGAATTGTGCATGATTCTTAAGAAAATAATTAGTTTTGTTGATTTCAATGATAAAATAAATTTTATTATCCAAATACTCTTATTAATTGTAGTTAGTGGATAAATTTGATAAGTTGAGATGTAATAACTAAGAGTATACTAATAAATAAGTAATTAACGTTCTCATATTGTAAAATGACAAATAATTTAAAGTAAATAATATAACAAATGAAACAATTAAAGTGAGACGAAGTGAATATTAATAATTAATATATGGCTAATTGATTTTAACTAATCAATACATTTTTAAAAGTTATTTTTTTTAAAGAAAAAATTTAAGAGCAAATATTATCCGTGCATTGCACGAGTTATTTTTTATTTTATCTTACAAGAGATGATAAATACCACTATAATTAACTAAACGATGAATTTGAATATGAGACATGACGTCCAACCTAACAATATCGACATTTTAGTAGTTGAGCTAAGATTTAAAGACAATTTATATAAATCATTTACACTAATATATATTCCATATCAAATGAGAGAATTATTAATATAAGAGATAAAAGAATTAAACGGTACAAATATATAGATAGTGGAATTTTTGAAATTTAAGATACAATAGATATGTGAAATTTAGAATATGATATGGCTTGAATACATAATCAATTTTTTTTATTAAAAAATTATATACATGTAAAATCTTATAAAGATATATGTATTGATCATTCTTTATAAATATATAATTATAATGTATCAACAAAAATATTATTAAAAGAATTTAAATAAACATTTGTTTTATTCACTAAATATATAATTATAATGTATCAACAAAATTATCATTAAAATAATTTAAATAAATATTGATTTTATTCAATAGTTAACAATTTAAAAGCACTTTTAATTGTCTCTTAACACTGTACTATTATCCATATAAAACATAGTTTCAAAGTTTCGTTTAAGAAGAAATAATTTTCCAATTTACAAGTGTTAACAACATGACATTTATATATATTACATTTAAATAAAAAATTACAATAGCGAACAATTATATATTAGTTTTTTTTTAAATTAACTTATTATATTTTAAATATTATAAATTAACAAAAAAAATACTAAAAAAAAGTTAAATAAGTAATAAAATAATTTTATATTTAAATTATCCATTGACACTACTAATAAAAAATTTAAATTTTTAGAAAAAATCACGAGTGACCAAATAATTCAATTTTATTTGTTATAATATAAATA